>JAVJIF010032940.1:0-70538 GCA_038442645.1 Agave tequilana | reverse complement strand
TGAATCCAAACAGCCCCTCAGTTGATTTCCTTTTCCAAAATGAGTCGATTGTTTCTTTTTATTTTATTTTTTTTCTCTGATAATATAACGGAGGGAAACGGAGGAATTAGATGTTAATCCAAACTCTAATTTAATCTGGAAGCATCCCCACATTGGACGACTGATCTTGCCTTGGACCATCACACGGGTCCAACGCAAGAAGGAGGCAACCCGACCCCCTCGAAGAGAAGTAAATCTATCCCTACAGGCTTCTTTCTCATTTATGATGCATAAATCAGTTTTTTAAAGGGCAAAAGCAACAATAATGATGATCATAAATAAATCTCTCTCACTATAATCTATGACTAATAGACTGCATTACATATACATTTATAACTAAATTTGTTATCATTTACCACTCTGGTTTTGATTTTGATGTGACATCAATTCTCAGGGAAAGCTCAGGATTTTTTTTTCCCCTTTCTTTTTTGAAAGAAAGTCTTAAAAGTCAAAAACAAAGGCTTTTATTTTTTATTTTTTGTGGTCCTTTTCCAAAGTAAAAAATAAAAGGATTTTAACTGGCATTTTGGCACGAATGTTAACTCTCATTGGCTCACAATCCTCAAAACACTATGTGGTCTGAATCGCGATCATTGCTGAGATGCAGCATCACGACTCACAATTTCTTTTCTTTTTCTTTTTCTTTTTCGATTTCTTTTTCTTTTTCTTCTTTTTTTTTTAGTGGAAAACGACTCACAAATTTTTTAATTCAAGGAAAGAACTGGAAAAAAAAAAAGGTTTGCAACTGATCGTTGAAAATGACAAATTAGTTAATGCATTCTCACTCTGCCTTGCCTCCATGATTTCTAGTCAATTCCAAGTGTTTCTCAGTGATGTCAAATCAGTAGCCGTGTCACCTCTCTCTCTCTCTCTCTCTCTCTCTCTCTCTCTCTCTCTCTCTTGCAAGGATTGGGAATTTTTTTTTAGAAAGTCATTTGATAACTAAACGATTAATTATTTTCTCATCAAGCCATGTGTCAGTGACATAATCTAAAAATTAGTTACACTAATAAAATATTTTAGTTCCAAGAGAATAGACGGTTCTACTGGGGACAACAAGGCTCTCTCTCTTTTTTTATTTATGTATTGCATGTATTTATCTCTGCACTCAAAAGGCAAGTAGGCGAGCATGTAACGTCAATATGAGTTCCGTAATCCAACTGGTTCCCTATAGAGTATAGAAATTGATTAGTCACAAATATGTAAGAAAAATATTTATCTTGCGATTTGAGATGTTGGGAATTCAAGCAACAGAGAAAAGAAACGTCAAAGAATAGTCACCAATCACATGAACAATTAAACAAAAAAAAAAGAGAGAGAGAACACAAGATTTAACGAGCTTCGACAATTTGCATAAGTCCTCGAGGTAAGTGGAGAGTTCTTATTGAATCAATCAATCATAGGTTACAGGGTTTTACAAATATTGGGGACAATACCCCTCTTTATGTAGCCAAGAAACCACGAAGAAAAGAAAACCAAAAACACCTAATTTAGATCAGAAACGAATTTAGAATCAGATTTGGAAACATGTCGTTGCAGCGGCATTAATAACCCCTAATTAATCGACTAGGTATCTGGCCTAGTCGACTAATCTGTAGTGAAATAGATTTTCCAACTCTCTCTTTGTATCATTAGTCGACTAGTCTAAATGCTAGTCAACTATATCCCGTCTCCTCTTGCGATCCACCATTGATACGATTGAGATGCTCTCGTGTTTGACACCATTGATTGCATCGATTTTTGGCTAACCTTTAACAGAGTTTAAAAAACTCTATCAACAAGATTTTATCCTCTTTCCCCACAATCTCCACCTCGGTGAAGATTTCTCAAATCTGAACCAAACAAAACATAGCACTATGTCGACTCCAGTTGGCTACACCATTGTAGTTGCCTACATACCCATGCCCAACGGGATCAAGCCACACATAGTTCATTCAAACGAGCTCCATCGAGCTCAAACAATTGTTACTAAATCTTCAGCAGCGAACCAAACTGGCTGAGTTATATGAATCTCCTTACCAATACTGTCATAGAGAACAACGGCCTTCAATTTGAGCTTGTCACGCTCACCAACTTTAAATCATGCTTTTTTACCCACTTTCATGGATTTATCTTTGCTCCAATAGCTGCAAATAATTCGATATTCTGTCTTCAACCTGTTAAGCATCAAAACTGGCAATATGATCTTTACCCGGTGTCACATCCAGTGAAATCCTTACTAACACCGAACCAACTGGAGGTGGTGGAGTAGCATCAACCTCCACCCACTGCGATACATTCTTGATCTTCTCTCCATCTGCTGAGAGATGGTAGGCTTCAACAATGAAGTCTCATCAAATGTGACATGCCTACTAATACAATCTTCTTGTTTTCGGGGTACCATAACTTATAACCTTTCATATTCTCTTGACACCCAAAAACACAAACTTCTTGGCTCGCGGATTTACCTTTCCATCTTTGACACTAAAGTAGGCAGGACTTTCAAATACTCGCAGCAAATCATAATCCTAAGCAACTCCGCTTGACCAAATATCCAACGGAGTTGTGTCTCCTATCGCAGTCGATGACAGTCCATCTATGAGATGGCTAGCATATACGATCGCCTCAGTCCAAAACGATTCGTCTAATCGCGCATTAGATAACAAACACTGAACTATCTTCAGCAAGGAGCGGTTGATTTTCTTAGCCAACCCATGTATTCCATTTGTGAAGCGAGCACAAATATCAGTGTTCTAGACAAATTGTAAGAATTGGTTCTTATATTTTTTAACATTATCAATTTGGGGCTCCTTAATTTTCTTATCAGTTTGTTTCTCCATCATATCATTTCACTTTACCATCATACTTAGGGCATCAAATTTTTTTCTCATGGGATATATTCAACAATACCTAGATAAATTATCAAAACAAGATTCAAAATACCGATGACCTCCAAGTGATGCAGTCTTGACAGGTCCCCAAATACTAACGTGAACACAATCAAGAAGACCTTCCGAGCAGTGAGTAGAGGTGCCAAATTTCACCTTCGTTTTCTTGTCTAGAACGTCGTGTCCACCCAATTCCATGTTGCAAGTAGATGAATCTTTCAATGATCCCTTCTTTACTAGAACTTGCAAAGGCTTTTCTCCTGTATGTCCGAGCCTCATATGCCAAACCCGTGTACAAACATCACCTGAAGAAATAAAAGTCATCACTCGTCCTGTAACCGTACTACTCATCAAGTAGTATAGGTTATTGCGTCGGACGCCCTTCAACACCACCATCGAGCCTCTAGTCATCTTGAGAACACCATCTCTTATAGATACTCCATGACCCAATACTTCCAAGGCACCAACCGAGATAAGATTGAAAAACACCTAGAGGGGGGTGAATAGGTGTTAATGCTAATATAGAAACTAAGTGCGCTAAATGCGGAAACTTAAACAATTTTGCACACACTTAATACAACCAACAAGTGTAGCCGAATTCCCCGTGAAGGGCTCTGGACTAACTCCTCTTGATTCCCCTAAATATTGTTTGAGGTGCTATATGAAGCTCTTGTGGTTAAGTATAAGTGTGGCACACACACAAGCATATAATGGATATGACAATATGAAACAATGAAAGGCACAACACAAGCAATATGAATGATATGAAATGAAAGATGCTTTGCACAAATATAAAGAGAGAGAGAGTTGAGAGACAATGGATCAAATGCAAAGACAAGATATGCTTCGAGGTTCAAGCCCTAGCTCTACATCCCCGCCTTCACCACTGTCACGCCCCGCTTCCCAAAATACGCTCGAGCGGAGACGCGACATGAGTCGGCGACGCATATACGCAAGGAAAATCCCTCACGTATACGCGCTAAGCCTTAAGTAACCTGAGACAAGCTATAAATCTAACTGTAATGAATACTGCAATGCCACATATAAACAACCACGCAGGATATCATATGAATCAAGGGCTAGAATAATAACTGGAATAGGAACTGAATCTGATGTAACAAGCAACAGGAAATAATACGAAGACTGGAAAGATAAGAGTACCAGATAGAATAGGAAGAAGCTCCAGTTATTCGCAGAAGCGTACAGCCTCAACGAACACCTGCAAAACCGTCCATATCTGGACGTGCAAATCCAGGGTCGTCAGAAAGCGACCATGGTGAGTGTGTGTGTGTGTGTGTAAAGGGGAAAAAAGCTCGTGCATAGAAACATGTGCATAAAGAAATAACAAGAACGACTGCAGATATAAGATAAATAAATATCGTGACATGATAAACATCTGAACTGAAGCATATCTGATATCAATATCAACAAGGAACAACTGAAGATATAAGATAACTGATAAACTGCTGAACTGAAGTATAACTGCAACAATAGGAATAAATATATATGACAACTATCTCATCTGTAAACTAACAACTGGTAAAAAAGATCAACTATCTCAACGGTGGTCAAACAACTGATATCAAAGTCAACTAACACAAATGTACTAATAGCTGATGTCTGAATGTGTAACCTATATGTCACTAGTCTTCTGGTTATTATTAACCTAACTAATGTAGTACTTAGCTGTGTCCCATACCACAGCCATTTTCCCACATATCAAACAAAGTTATCGTTGTTGTAACTGCCTGCCAATGTAGTGCATGTGTTTTGGAAGAGTACCGTGCATGCCCGGTACCACGGTCTATCACCCCTGGCACTGAACCAGGACAAGCCGCTAGGCTCTGACAACTGAAGACCATAACCCCACACGAAAAGACAACTAGTGTGGCGCCGTAATCCGGGCATAGCCCTGACAACTGACAACTGAATGGGTAGCCAGTACTACCTTGGTTCCCCATGGTTGGAACCCACAACTCGGTACCATAAGAGTCCTTCCAAAATACACGACATGCATCATCAGGCAATTACCCCTTGTTCCCCGGGTTATGGTGTCTTTTATTAATAAGCATTCAATGTGACTCAATATGTAATAGTAACCAATATCTCCAATAACTGCTGATGTCAACACTAGCTGATAATCTGACAACTGGTAACTGATAACTGATATCAGACAACTATGATATCTGACAACTGTGATACCCGACAACTGTGATATCTGATAACTGAGTAGCTGACAACTAATATCTGACATCTGAAATAAGATACTGGAGATATAGCCACTAACACAAAGGTGATACAGACAACTAGTCTCACTGACAACTATAACTAGTAACTGATCTCTGCCATCTCATATCAACAATGAAATACATGATCACTGATCACTACCACAATGTATCACTGACAACTCATATAAACTCTGAACGTGAACAACTTATAATCACCAACGAGTATCCCACTAATAAGTAATGAACTGATAACCGGTAACTATGAAGTTCAGCATCACTGATATCAAATAGACCACCATCATAATAAGTCATCTCAGGTAACTGAAATAATTAATAACTAATCATGAAGTATATAGTATGTCCTCGAGATCATCAAGTCAACACATACTGAATCATATCTAAATAGGAAACATCCTCAAAGAACATCGTAACAAGTCAACATCAATATCTGAATGAATCATCAACTAAGTTATTATCAATGAAAGAATGTCAAGTCAAGAGGTCCTCTACATAAAATATATCATCTGTCCTCTATAACTCAAGTCCAGTCCAAATCACAGTCCAACTCTGAGATAGTCCATGCACCATCCAATCATCCAGAACTCTAAGCTTTAAGTAAAGTAAGATCATATCTTACATGTCCTCAAATAGCTGCACATAGAATAGTTACTTCTGATACTTAACATTAACAACACATCATCTGATAGTTCTCATAAACTCAACTATAGATCCAAGTCATCACAACCAATTCATAATCCCAATAGTTCCATAATCATCTAGTTTCATCACACGTCTAGTAATCTGATAAAATAATTGATGTTCCATCATATCACAATATCCAGTACTAATCCTCTCACTCAAACATACAACTCTGATTCCCAAATCCTCAAGAGTTCACATTTCTATTAAGATCAATCATCAGTTCCCAATACTCGTATCACAACATATTCATGCATACAAGTTCTATCACGATAAGTCAAGTCATTCCATCCAATATCCATCTCTCGATATCATATACATCTATCAATAACCAATACATAATCCATGGGTGAAGTCCACAATCCATCAAGTAGCCATACACAGCTGACAGACTCATATTAGTCTACTAAGGCTATATACAAGTCGACTAGGGGAAAGTATAGTCGACTAATCAAGTGGGCCAAGTCGACTAACTCTCCTACCAAAACAGAAATCAGAGATACATCATCACCTATTCCTTTGTGCTAATATGAGGGTTCAAGCCTCTCCCTTACAAACATTAATACACATGATCTACTCTACTGTAGGCACACAATTACTACTTTAATCTATCTACACATGGAATCATAATTGAATCAAATACTTTTAAATAAAGGAATCGAAAGGAGGAGCAAACACTCACCTTGGGGAGTCTGCGCGTCACCGGGCGAGTCGCCGTTACGGTCGCCGTGGCACCGCTCTTCGCTGTCGGACTGCATAGGACGGTAGCCAGGGTCCTGGGGAAGACCTGGCTGCAATCTGGAGGTCTCGCGCTCGCCGGAAGGGCCTGGAATCGCCGCTCGCCGGCTGCCTGCGCTGCTGGTCTGGTTCTGGATCTGCTGTGCGCGTCGCCGGGCGAGTCGCTGCCGCGGTCGCTGTGGTGCCGCTCTTCGCCATCGAACTGCACGGGAGGGTGGCCAAGGCACTGGAGAAGGTCACCGTACTGGTCTCGGCGACGGGCTGGCGTGGATCAGGAGAACGACCTGCTCGCTCGCCTGTTGGATCTGGTTCTGGATTGTCGTGCTGCTGCAACAAAATCTTACGAAGTTTCGAAAAGGGAAAGATGATGAGAAAGAGATCGCGTTGAAATTCGATAAAGAAGCGTCTTTGACGGTCGGCAAGTCCCCCCTCTTCAAACCTCATCCCTAGGTGCTGTTAAAAGAATATGACGGCTGGGGTATCTCAGGGTGAAGAGTAAAACGAGGGTTTTAACTAGTAATCCCGTATTAAAGCCCAGTTGACCGAAATACCCTTGCCAAAAAAATATTCTCAGAAAAATCTAAGAAAATTCCAGAAATTCTGAAAAATTAAGAGGATAAAAAAGTTTAACTACATGGAAAGCTAATTCAGAACATAAATTAGTGTGTCGATCCATTTCAGTCTCGAATCAACCCCAAAATTAGAAAATCAAATAGAAAAAATGAAAATACAGTATTTCTAACTGGGGATCTTACACTCTACCCACCTTATATAAAATTTCGTCCTCGAAATTCAAATAAAGCAGGGAATGGTAAAACAATCCAAAATCAAAGGGGAAAACAAACAAACTTCACATCGCTTCTCTGGACATCATAAATCCACCACGCTTCCGCTGCGCTACTCTGATTCTGCTACCGACTTCAGTAAAGAGTAACCAATCTCAAGAGACGGAATCAGAAGAAATAGAATAGAAAAGAAGGAAGAGATTAGAGATGGAAATCCAAATCACTCTAAAGGGAGTGTTGGAATTATGGATATCGAATGATCAAGAAATGGAATTCCAAAGGAAGGACGGTCAATTCCAAATGGACTGAATATCATAATGGATAGTATATGTATACTGCAGCATAACTATAGCTTGTTTTCAAGTTATCGGTAAGAACTAGGTCAATCTTGCGAAACAAAATTCGAAATTCAAGATCGCAAGTCGAAACCTGGCTCTGATACCAAGAAAACCCTGTCACGCCCCGCTTCCAAAATACGCTGGAGCGGAGACGCGACATGAGTCGGCGACGCATATACGCAAGGAAAATCCCTCACGTATACGCGCTAAGCCTTAAGTAACCTGAGACAAGCTATAAATCTAACTGTAATGAATACTGCAATGCCACATATAAACAACCACGCAGGATATCATATGAATCAAGGGCTAGAATAATAACTGGAATAGGAACTGAATCTGATGTAACAAGCAACAGGAAATAATACGAAGACTGGAAAGATAAGAGTACCAGATAGAATAGGAAGAAGCTCCAGTTATTCGCAGAAGCGTACAGCCTCAACGAACACCTGCAAACCGTCCAATATCTGGACGTGCAAATCTAGGGTCGTCAGAAAGCGACCATGGTGAGTGTGTGTGTGTGTAAAGGGGAAAAAAGCTCGTGCATAGAAACATGTGCATAAAGAAATAACAAGAACGACTGCAGATATAAGATAAATAAATATCGTGACATGATAAACATCTGAACTGAAGCATATCTGATATCAATATCAACAAGGAACAACTGAAGATATAAGATAACTGATAAACTGCTGAACTGAAGTATAACTGCAACAATAGGAATAAATATATATGACAACTATCTCATCTGTAAACTAACAACTGGTAAAAAGATCAACTATCTCAACGGTGGTCAAACAACTGATATCAAAGTCAACTAACACAAATGTAACTAATAGCTGATGTCTGAATGTGTAACCTATATGTCACTAGTCTTCTGGTTATTATTAACCTAACTAATATAGTACTTAGCTGTGTCCCATACCACAGCCATTTTCTCACATATCAAACAAAGTTATCGTTGTTGTAACTGCCTGCCAATGTAGTGCATGTGTTTTGGAAGAGTATCGTGCATGCCCGGTACCACGGTCTATCACCCCTGGCACTGAACCAGGACAAGCCGCTAGGCTCTGACAACTGAAGACCACAACCCCACACGAAAAGACAACTAGTGTGGCGCCGTAATCCGGGCATAGCCCTGACAACTGACAACTGAATGGGTAACCAGTACTACCTTGGTTCCTCATGGTTGGAACCCACAACTCGGTACCATAAGAGTCCTTCCAAAATACACGACATGCATCATCAAGCAATTACCCCTTGTTCCCCGGGTTATGGTGTCTCTTTATTAATAAGCATTCAATGTGACTCAATATGTAATAGTAACCAATATCTCCAATAACTGCTGATGTCAACACAGCTGATAATCTGACAACTGGTAACTGATAACTGATATCAGACAACTATGATATCTGACAACTGTGATACCCGACAACTGTGATATCTGATAACTGAGTAGCTGACAACTAATATCTGACATCTGAAATAAGATACTGGAGATATAGCCACTAACACAAAGGTGATACAGATAACTAGTCTCACTGACAACTATAACTAGTAACTGATCTCTGCCATCTCATATCAACAATGAAATACATGATCACTGATCACTACCACAATGTATCACTGACAACTCATATAAACTCTGAACGTGAACAACTTATAATCACCAACGAGTATCCCACTAATAAGTAATGAACTGATAACTGGTAACTATGAAGTTCAGCATCACTGATATCAAATAGACCACCATCATAATAAGTCATCTCAGGTAACTGAAATAATTAATAACTAATCATGAAGTATATAGTATGTCCTCGAGGTCATCAAATCAACACATACTGAATCATATCTAAATAGGAAACATCCTCAAAGAACATCGTAACAAGTCAACATCAATATCTGAATGAATCATCAACTAAGTTATTATCAATGAAAGAATGTCAAGTCAAGAGGTCCTCTACATAAAATATATCATCTGTCCTCTATAACTCAAGTCCAGTCCAAATCACAGTCCAACTCTGAGATAGTCCATGCACCATCCAATCATCCAGAACTCTAAGCTTTAAGTAAAGTAAGATCATATCTTACATGTCCTCAAATAGCTGCAACATAGAATAGTTACTTCTGATACTTAACATTAACAACACATCATCTGATAGTTCTCATAAACTCAACTATAGATCCAAGTCATCACAACCAATTCATAATCCCAATAGTTCCATAATCATCTAGTTCCATCACACGTCTAGTAATCTGATAAAATAATTTATGTTCCATCATATCACAATATCCAGTACTAATCCTCTCACTCAAACATACAACTCTGATTCCCAAATCCTCAAGAGTTCACATTTCTATTAAGATCAATCATCAGTTCCCAATACTCGTATCACAACATATTCATGCATACAAGTTCTATCACGATAAGTCAAGTCATTCCATCCAATATCCATCTCTCGATATCATATATCTATCAATAACTAATACATAATCCATGGGTGAAGTCCACAATCCATCAAGTAACCATACACAGCTGACAGACTCATATTAGTCTACTAAGGCTATATACAAGTCGACTAGGGGAAATTATAGTCGACTAATCAAGTGGGCCAAGTTGACTAACTCCCCTACCAGAACAGAAATCAGAGATACATCATCACCTATTCCTTTGTGCTAATATGAGGGTTCAAGCCTCTCCTTACAAACATTAATACACATGATCTACTCTACTGTAGGCACACAATTACTACTTTAATCTATCTACACATGGAATCATAATTGAATCAAATACTTTTAAATAAAGGAATCGAAAGGAGGAGCAAACACTCACCTTGGGGAGTCTGCGCGTCACCGGGCGAGTCGCCGTTACGGTCGCCGTGGCACCGCTCTTCGCTGTCGGACTGCATAGGACGGTAGCCAGGGTCCTGGGGAAGACCTGGCTGCAATCTGGAGGTCTCGCGCTCGCCGGAAGGGCCTGGAATCGCCGCTCGCTCGCTGCCTGCGCTGCTGGTCTGGTTCTGGATCTGCTGTGCCCGTCGCCGGGCGAGTCGCTGCCGCGGTCGCTGTGGTGCCGCTCTTCGCCATCGAACTGCACGGGAGGGTGGCCAAGGCACTGGAGAAGGTCACCGTGCTGGTCTCCGGCGACGGGCTGGCGTGGATCAGGAGAACGACCTGCTCGCTCGCCTGTTGGATCTGGTTCTGGATTGTCGTGCTGCTGCAACAAAATCTTACGAAGTTTCGAAAAGGGAAAGATGATGAGAAAGAGATCGCGTTGAAATTCAATAAAGAAGCGTCTTTGACGGTCGGCAAGTCCCCCCTCTTCAAACCCTCATCCCTAGGTGCTGTTAAAAGAATATGACGGCTGGAGTATCTCAGGGTGAAGAGTAAAACAAGGGTTTTAACTAGTAATCCCGTATTAAAGCTCAGTTGACCGAAATACCCTTGCCAAAAAAATATTCTCAGAAAAATCTAAGAAAATTCCAGAAATTCTGAAAAAATAAGAGGATAAAAAAGTTTAACTACATGGAAAGCTAATTCAGAACATAAATTAGTGTGTCGATCCATTTCAGTCTCGAATCAACCCCAAAATTAGAAAATCAAATAGGAAAAATGAAAATACAGTATTTCTAACTGGGGATCTTACAACCACCGTGAAGGATTTCCAATCCACTATCTCCCACTGAGGGAACCTCCACCGAGGAGGATTTGTTACAACAAGGGAGTACCGAACTCCCTCTCTCAAACACCGCCTCACAACCGAGGGGTAGGCCCGTAGCCAAACAACAACAACAACCAACACCTCTACCGAAGAGGGTTTACAAACCAAACTCCACCTCTCACTAGAGGGAGCAAACCAACCAACTCAACCTCTACCAAAGAGGGAGCAACCCAATCAAAGCAAGTGTTTACAACTTGGTGGTATCTTTCAACCACAAACAATCTCTCTTTTCCCACAAACAAATGATCCTAATAGAATAGGATAGGTGATAGCTCAAGTGTGTGAAAAAACTAGAGTTTGGAAAGCAAAAACTCAAAGAAAACACTTGGGAAAACTCTTTGTAAAATGATAGAATTGAAGAACAAAACGAATCTCCCAAATTTCTATTTTCTTTGATTTTCCCAAACCCTAAAACACAAAACCAATTTGGAAGTTAAAAGCCCAAAAATACTTTTAAAAACTTGTTTTAAATACTAGAGAAACTTTGAAATTTTCTTGTCAAAATCTTGTCAAAATCCCCAAAGAGAGATGGGGTATTTATAACCCAAACAGAAAACTAGCCGTTAGGCTGATCTGACAGCCTGACAGGCCTGCGGTCGACCGGCCGGCCGACCGCCAACGGTCAGAAATATGACCGTTGGGGCATACGGTCGACCGCTTGGCCAACCGCCCAGATAAAGAGAGCAAAGCTCTCTGGTCTGGTCGACGGTCGGTCGGCCGGCCCACTGTGCTGCCAGACGTGCACAGCTCTGTGCACGTCGGTCGACCGCAAGGTCGACCGGCCCTTGATGCGGTCGACCGACCTGGCCTGTCAGCCAGTTCTGGGTCAGAAAAACATATTTCTAAAAATCCTTTAAGTCTTGTAAAAATACCTAAAAATAGTTTTCTCATTTTGCATTGATATATAAACATGCGATAAAAATTTCAACTCAAATATCAAGCAACTTGAAATCATTTTTGTGTTTTATCATTTTTACCAAAAACCAAAACATGTATTTTATCAAATTTTGATTTTTCAATACATGAATAGAAAAGTCAAAATAAGTTTGTATAAGAGTTAAGCATACATGTATAGAATGAATTTACTACATAAACTAATTAAACTTGTTTTGATCAATCTATTCATGAAAACAAATATCGGTTAAAGTAAAAACCGAAAAAACATAGAACGTGTGTGTTGTGCACTTGAGCATATCAATTATACTAAGCTTTACAATTGGATCTAAACACACTAAACTAAAATTAGGATACCTAAGTCTTCTTGACGATCTTCAATCTTCAAGTCGGCTTGGTCCCAAAAACTTGATTCACCGAGTGCAAATGAGTGATCTTGAAGCTGGGCACTAGAATCACTATGAAAAGCTCCAAAAACTCTTTTGTTGAAGCTAATCACCAACTAATATCTTGATTAATAATCTGAGACTAAAAAACACAAGAATATTAGTAAACATAAGTACATGAGTTAATCATCATCAAAACTAGAGAGGAAGGCCTCCGGGCCAACAAAGATTCATTTTCAATTGAGGTACATATGTCACTTTCTTCAGTTCCCATACCATCCCATCAAACATCTTTACACGGCTCGTTCTACGTTACATGGATGATCATTACTCATGACAACAGAACAATCATCTAGCTTCTCAAAATTAGAAAACCAATTCATGTTGGGCATACATGATAGGTAGCTCCTGTATCTAATAACCACTCAGAACACCTAAGTAACTAATAGTAGGAGTAGTAACGGAGAACGAGAATACCGATGAGTTTGAGTCCGATCCACCTGCCTGTGAAATACCAGTTTGTGTACTGATTACCTGTGCGAGATTTGCCGCGGTCTTCGACTCTTTCTTCTTATCTTTGATCCTTGGACAATGAACTTTCTAGTGCCCAATCTTTTTGCAGAAGACACACGGGTTCTTCTTCAGATCTCTAAAATCTGGTCTGGATTAGGATCACTCACACTTATTTTTGCCCTTCCGATTGGAACCCCTGCCTCTTACCATCAATGCTTCTGCTGATGTACCATTAGAAGAAGACTACTTATCCTTCTTTCTCACTTCATAATTTACAAGAGCAACTGACACATCATTATATTAAGTGATTATTTCCCATTAATCAAGGTAAGGACAAAGATCTCATATTCTTCATCAGGAAGAGAATTCAAAAAAATTAACGCCTTATCCTCTTCTTCAATATCCACATCCACATTAACTAAATCTGTAAGAAGCTTTATGTAGTCGTTCATGTGCTCAGAAATAGAGTCCCTTCTTTAATTGGAAACAATAAAGCCTTCTCTTTAGAAGCAGTCGAGACTCGATACTCTTTGCAGATATTTCTTTTCGAGAATCTCCCACATCTTCATTGCAGACGTCTCATATAGCACATGATACTTGATGTCTTGTATCAAACAAGATCTTATAAGATCACATGCCGTCCTATTCATATATCCTAAACCTTTTCAGAAGTTTCCTCTGGTTTTTCTTTCAATCGTAGAGTGTCTTCAGGGTTGATGCCGTCAATGCATCCATCACTTCATACCTCTACATCTCAAAACTGTTCGTGCCATCAAATTTTATCACATTGATCTTCATCGGATGTGGGTTCACGGATTTCACTGTGGATTGACCTTCTCCAGTCATCTTCTCAATAGATTCCTTAACACAATACGAAAAAAATTAGTGAAAATAAATCTAAATAGGAAAGATCAGATTTTTACCTCCGAACGAAATTATAGACAGTCTCCAAATTGATTTGCTCCACCTGAACGAAAAAACTCCCCGTCGAACCCGAAAAGCTCTGATACCACTTGTTGGAAATCCAAGTAACAAATAAGAGGGACACCAGAGAATAGTCACCAATCACACGAACAATTAAATAAAGAAAAGAAAGAGAGAACACAAAATTTAACGAGGCTTGACAATTTGCCTACGTTCTCGTTGCAAGGGGAGAGAGTTCTTATTGAATCAATCAATTACAGGTCACAGGGTTTTACAAATATTAGGGACAATACCCCTCTTTATATAACAAAAAAAGTATGAAGAAAAGGAAACAAAAAACGTCTAATTCAAATCAGAAACGAATTCAAAATCAGATTTGGGAACAGGCCGCTGCTACCGCATTAGTAGAGTAGGAAATATCCTAGTCGACTAATAACCCCTATTAGTCGACTAGGTATTTAGCCTAGTCAACTAGTCTGTAGTGAAACAGATTTTTCAACTCTCTGTGTGTATCATTAGTCGACTAATCTAAATGCTTAGTCGACTAGATCTTGTTCTTCCTGTGCAATCCACCATTAATTTGATACGCTCTCATATTTGACACCATTGATTGCATCGATCTTTGGCTAACATTCAACAGAGTTTAAAAAACTCCTGTCAATAAGATTTTACCCTCTCTTCCCACATGAGAAACTTCTTATTATTTCATTATATTCTTTCAGCTAAATCTGGTGGTTATCTTCCACCTTCCCCTAAAAAAACTTGCATAGTATCCAACCACACCTACCCAGTAAATCCCATAAACGATTCACCTAAACATGTATGATAAGTGAACTCAAACCATATCAACAAATATAGCATGAGTCTCCCGCGGTTGGCCTGGTGGCCGCTGTGGGTTGAGAGCTTGGTTCCCCACGAGTTAGTCACGCGTTCGATCCCCGCGCGCTGAGACATTATCCTGCTTTCTTATGGAGTCCCACACTGGGGTTGCTTAGGGGAAAAACAAACAAAGATAGCATGAACACACTGAAAAATGAGAGAGCTTCTCAATTTTACATCCGATACAAAAGATATTATGTATATAATATCTAAGTAGTACTTAAGGAATAAATGATTTGAAACCTTTTCGCTTAAACATTAAAAATAACAAATACACGAAAATACTAATCGAACATATAAAAACCCTCTTCATTTATATCCCAATATTAAATTAATCCTCTGAATTGAAAAAACACAATAAGTAACCCCCTCATCTATCCAAAACGTAAAAAATTGTTATAACTATATGAAAAAGACAAGCGCGTAGAACATAACAAATATGATATCACATGCTCCTAAAAAATCATCATCATTATTAAAATGCAATCTTGACAATAATAGTTCATGTGTTGTTCACTTCTTTAGATGAAGGGGTTAATTCAACAGTAAGTATAAATGAAAGGAGTTTCTTATAATTTACCCTTTTAAATATAAAAATATTGAAAACAATCTAAACATTCCAAATATCATAGGCATCGTTTGGCAAAGGGTTAAGAGTGAAGGATTAAGATGGTGGGCTAAATTAGTTAACCCTAAAATAAAAGATAAAGGAAAGGATTAAATTAGTTAGCCCGTTATCAAAAGGCTTAAAATAATCTGTGTATATTGAGGGTTTGGAAAAGATGAGGGTTATAGATAATTTGTTATACAAATAGAAGGGTTATCTTTTAATCCTCCAAAAGAGCTGGATTTGTTAGCCCTCTATTTTGTGGGGTTAACTTCTCTTAACCTTTTAAAATGGATTATCTATAAAAAAAAAAAATTGTTCTTTCTATGTTTTGCAGGTTAAGAAAAGATTAAGTTCTTTTACCTATTTTTTCTTTTTTCTTTTTTGTGTTTGGCAGATTAAGAAGGGGATGAACTCGCTTAAACCGTCATTTAACCCTTCACAAAAGGCACCATATAGAGCAACTTCAAAATTTTTTTTGTTCAGCATATCTGCAAACTTTAGAAATCATATTGATGATCTTCAATTAGTTTGATACACGAGTGAAAGAATCCCAAATTTTAATTAATTTCATTTTTTTATTTCTTTCTTTCTTCTCTATCTCTATTTTTCTTTGTTTTAAAAATTATTTTGTTTTGAATTGTAGATATGAGAGTGGTCTATAATGCCTAGACTACAACAGATTCGCATGGTACATTGAAAATTAGAATGATTTGCAAGATTTGAGGTGCATATCTAAAAAAACCCAGTTTTTTAATTTTTAAATAATACATTGAGACAACTCCATGTAACTAATGTTATTGAAGGCGATTACAAGTTTGGACTGGGCTGTTTGTTTCCTCGTAAAAAATTGTAAAAGTCCGGAATTCGTAAATGCCTTACAACTCAATTACAATTGCGTGTTTGTTTGGACCGTAATTCGTAAAAGACTTACGGAACTCAACTATCACTCACTACAGCTCACATTCAGTAAATTTATAGTCATCCAAATTTGTATTATTTTTATGTTAATATTAATTTTTTAATATTTAATATTTTTAGTATTTATTTGCAATATAAAACTTTTTAAATTACCAAATAATTAATTTTATGGTCAACTTTTCCACTTACGGCTTACACATTACGACAACAAAATACCGTAAAATACAATACATTTTCTCACTTACAACTTTTTATTACCAACTAAATACCGTAAAACCTATATGCATGTAACTCATTTACAACTGTAAAAGACTTTATCAATTACTACTTACAAATTACGATCAATTACGACAACCAAACAAATTAACTCAAAGAAGCACGTTACATAAACATAAGTCTAATATTTTTGTTATTAAGGACATAGCCTACAAGTTTGACATTTGATTGCACGGAAAATACAACAAAATACACCATAGCCACCATCGTCTATACTCACACTCCCCTCACACTCTTCTCACGGCCTACTCTACTCTCGCCGCGCCACTCGGCAAACCAACGGCTTCTTCATCTCCATTGACAGCCGGAGGCACTCCGACAGCTGAACTTGCTGGCCGGCGGTCCAGTTGTGCCCCTGGAGGAACCGGGCAAGCCACAAGTGGACCGTGGCTAGGCCCAAGGCCCGGCCCGGACAAACCCTCCGTCCGGCCCAAACGGCGCAAGCCTTAGGTCCGAGCCCATGATGCTCACATCCTCCTCGAAGAACCTCTCGGGCCGGAAGGCCCAAGGGTCCTTCCAAACTGACCCATCATGAGTATAGGCCCACATGTTAACCATGGCGGTGGTCCCGGCCGGCACGAAGAACTTGCCCACCTGGACATCGTGGCCGGCGAGGCGAGCCCAGGAGAGGAGTGGGCCGGGCGGGTGCATCCGTAGGACCTCCTTGACGACCGCTTGGAGGTAGCGGAGGTTGGGCACATCGGAGTCCTTCACGGGCCGGTGGCCCACAACAGTGCAAAGCTCTTGGTGGGCCTTGGCCTGGATGTCTGGGTGGATGACCAGTCTGGCCATGATCCACTCCAAGAGGATGGCAACAACATCAGTTCCCCGGAAAATCATCTCCTATTTCATGACAAGAATCATACTATCAGTAGTGAACTACTAGCCAAATCCAATCTTATATGGAAGTTGTCACTCACTATATATTGCAACATTTTGTAATAAGATTTAAGAGAATAAATTATGACAAGGAAGTCACAAGTTCGAGATCCTCTCTATCTCTATCTTTATGTTATGACGTGTGTGTATGCGTGTGTATGTGCGTGTGAGAAAGAGATTTAAAATATAAAATAATCCTTGTCAAAGTCAACAGGTGTACGGTAGCGTCAGGTGAAATCCAGAATCAGGACCTACTTGGAGTCAATAATAGGGTTTTGTTAGCTAGATAGGTGCGTGTACATGTTCTGATGATTTAATCCTAGGTCTGTCACAACAAACTACTCATTGTCAATTTGCTTTCAATATCAGGTTGTTTGTTTGTCTTGGGGATTTATTTTTTTGGCTTGACCCTCACCATTATTTTTTCATCTTTACTTTATTTACTTTATTTGTTTGTTGTGTAGCTAAAAAGAAAAAAGTGCGTAGATTCTACGTGAAATCTCAGCTTTTTAACACTAAGTACTGTGTCAGAATTTCAACTAAAAGTCAAAAAAAAATCTGAAAACTGAACAGGAGACCCACCAATTTTCCTTTCCCCCCTTAGTTTTCCAACAGCCCAACAGGGCCATCACAACAAAAGTGGGAGAGTGGTGGGAGCTAGGTATGTATCTTTGTCTGCATATAAATTTGGATTTGATAATTTTTGGAATTGATATTTTGGGCTGCTTCCGTTAAAATCCGTTTCAGGTCCTTTTCCATTTTTTCCCCTTGGAAAAGTCTATCGCAAATAGTTAACACACACAAAAACTTATATATATTAGGTAAATATCAAACTAAGTGATCGAGAGAGCGGAGAGACTCACCCAAAGGACTGCGATGATGTCTGAATCACATAGCCTCTCCTCCACTGGCAAGCTGAGCAAAACACTGAGGAAGTCATCTTCACCTTCACCTTCACCTTCACTTGATCTCCTACTCTCCAAAATCTTACTAAAAAGACACTTAACCCTAGAAGACAAATCCAGACACCTCCTCTTCACACCAAAAAGATCAAAGAGACCCCCAACACTAGTACTAGTAGTAGTACTAGGGAAATGATCCCCCCAGTTGAAGCTCCCAATCAACTCATACCCCTCTCTCACCATCTCAACAACTTGTTCTTTCTCAGCCTCACCAAGTGATGAGCTCCCAAACACGCTCCCAACAACACTCTCCAAGGACCCCTTCTGCAGCACTCCTCTTATAACAACTCTCCCTCCCCCCTCTTCCATTCCCCTCCACACTTCTTGCATCATCTCATCGGCCACTCGTTGCCGGAGTCCCTCCGACGCCGCCACCCTCCGGGGGGAGAACATGTTGGTGGCCGCTATGCGCCGGAGGTGGCGCCAGTACTCCCCGAGGGGGCGAACCCGATGGCCCGTTCGAACATCAGGAGCCGGGCCGTGGTTTTCACGGGCCGGTCTGAGAATGCCGGGCCGCAGAGGATCTGCTTGGCCGTGTCGGGGTGGCTGCTTATAACCACCGGAGTTGTGCCGAGGCTGAGCGCCATGAGACGGCTTGCTTCGTGCGATTTCGCGAGGTTGGCGAGTTTCCGGTGAGCCAGCGGGCCCATGATCGGTATGCAACCCAGAATGGGCCAACGGTTGGGCCGGGAGCAGTTGGAAGGTCGTCGGCCGTCTTCTTCTTCCTCCTCCATGCAAAGCCTCCCGGCACGAGCCAAGAGCTCAGCAAGTGAGGAAGCAGGAAAAACAGCATGAACAAGAGCATGACAGAGGTCCATGGAGCATGATTGATCGATGCAAGGGTTAGAAGAAGAAGAAGGCACAAGCTTGTTGTTGTTATGAAGTGATGAGTCTTCATGCTCATGCTGAGGCAAAGAGAAGAGAGAGATTTTTAGCGAAGGTGGTCTTTTTACTCACTTGTGTGAAGAGCAATGGGAGACGGACTTTGCTATTTATAAGGAGAGGAGAGAAGCCAAGAGAATTTGAGGAGTGGGCCCCAATAACAACCACCAAGCATAGGAATCATCAAGGGTTGCAGCCCTACCAAATGGGGGCCCACTCAGCCTTCGGGCGTGGATCCGATCACATCCTGAATCTGGACTTCAAATCCCGCATCTCGGGGAGGAAAAAAAAAAATTTATTAGATATATCAAATCCAACAAAAGTATGGAAAGGGAGCGAAATGCAAAAATGAAGCATAAAGTTGTGCTGCCGTGTTGAAAGACGCCGCGTTGACATGTGCACGTGCGTGTCGTGACAGCCCGGGACCCACAACCTTCCTTTATTCCGGGACGGACGGGCGTGCTCGAGTTGATGGATACCCCGAGCACAAGCAAGCAGCGAACTCAAAATTTTGCAGCAGACAAGCAAGCAGCTCGAGGGAATGAACCTGGACTGATCCTTTCAGAGAGATACGGTGGCGGGAGCCCGGTCGGCCATTTTGTGGCGGGCGCGGGAGTGATTGAATGAATGGGCGTCGTCAAAAAGAAGGATAAGTTTGTCGACTACAAACCAAAAAGAAATATTCCAAATATTACTATATAAAGACATTTTCGCTTCTCTCCACAGTACTACAGATGGCGACTGCTTTCTGTAGAGAAACCCTTTGGAAATTTCCTTTTCTGCCTCAAGATTTTTTTTTCCCCCTCTCTTCCGCCGCCCACAAACACCGACAGCAGATACCCTTGTTAGACTTATTTTGTTTTATAGTCTAACTTATTTTTGGCCTACTCAAGTCAATTGGATATTTGCACCCGCCCACTTAACCTATGTTGTTTGACCCAATAAAGAATTGATCAAACCTAAATGGTTTGGGTCTAGACACGTTTTCAATTACACTTAGCCATGAGTGTATTTAAATTTGAATGTGGGACTCATCACACGTGTGGAACTCGTGTTATAAATCAAGGGCCTAGATCTATGATGAGTTGAACTAGGGTTTCTTGATGCTATATATATCATGAGTAGGGTTCCCTCTCCACTAACAAGAATAACCATCTCTCTCTTGGAGGCCTCTCATCTCCTTCAAGGATAAAGAAGAGAACTTGGTGGCTGGGAGAGAAGAATCCTCTCCCTCAACCCGGCGTCCTCGAGATCGTGCAACTTTCGGCATCCTCTTCGTGATGGAATCAGGTATGCCTAAAACCCTCCTTCCCTTTGATCATGATAAAGAGGCTTACAGTATATGTAGATCTTGTATGGAATAAATTTAGATCTAACAATTGGTATCAGAGCCTCCTCTTTATCAGATCGGGATATAAAGTAATAATTTTTATCTCGATTTATGAAAATATGAATCTCTTTATTAATTCAATAAAGATTATCTTTTGTGTCTCAAGTAATTGAATAAATTAGAGATGATTAAATTAAATTCATGTATATATTTTTTTATGATTTATATCTGTGTGTTATTATTATTTTTAATTCATAAAAAAAAAAAAAAAAAATCGTGGCCTATTTTCATGCAGGCGCTCAAGCGCCTGCATGCAATGCAAAAAAAAAAAAAAAAGAAAAAGAAAGGGGTGCATGAATTGCTCTCTGCAGAGAGCACTGCAGAGAGCAATGCTCTCTGCAGAGCGCGCGAACTAGTGGCCTGTACCGATCCTTGTGGGCGGGCAACAGCCGCCGGCCACCACGAGCCGGCGGCTACAAGGGTAATAAAAAATAAAAAAAAAAAAGGAGATTAGTTATTTAGTGTTTCCTTAATTTGGGATTGTGAGATTGAATAGGATTAAATTTTGATATAGATACAAAATTTAAATCTAATAAGGAAACTCATTTAATCTATTCTTAGTTGTTCTCACATTAAAGCTAATTGGGTTTTATCCAGTTTATTTAAACCCGGCCCAATAAGAAGGAAACCAATAACTTAACCATTGCGGGTCGGGTCTGATTCAGACCCGATAAGCACTGCAGACCCGTTTTGCCATTAGAAACTTCAATTAGCCGTTACGGGCTCATACGACCTCTGTTTTGGGCATGTAAACAGCCGTTTCGAAGCTCTTGACGAGCACTACAGTATTACAGGCATTAGACATGACAAAACAGTAGTTAGTTGACATAAAGAAGGCATTGAAGTGTTTGTTTATCATGGTTATGTGTACCCTTACATGCTTCCGCTTCATCAATATTTATATTATTGCTTATATTGTCTAGCATAATAAATATTGATTTTACTACAGTTAATAACACACAGATAAAAATATATACATGTTCAAGTTAAAGAATTATAAAAGAGCTTATTTAATTGCGTATGTAGTTCATGCGGACAATAGCCGGCCCAAAGGAAGACTATTGTTTGGCCGAATTATGTACGGCTTCGGATACTTGATGTGGGTAATGCAAGTGGGAGAACCTTGATGTGTGGTAATCGGCCCAAAGGAAGGTTGTCACACTATTGGCCCATATTGCATTACCCTCATCAATTAGTCCGATGGCGGAACAAGAATCCAGATGCATAAATTTGTGTGGCCCATGCGTGTGGCAATCGGCCCAAAGGAAGGTTGTCATTATGGCCGGGTCATTACATATATTATATGGCCAATATAGATTACTTAAACTTTAGGACCAATCCTATAAAGTGACAGTCGGCCCAAAGGAAGGCTGTTCTCTTACATAGGACCTAGACTTTAGGATATCTATATTGGGCCAGTACAGTGTTGGCATATAGAGACAACTTGTTCTGAAAGTTTAACCGGCAGCTCTATCGGTTAAACTGGTTGCATTTTCTAAAATTCAATTTTTATGGCTATTGTAGTAGAATTTTATTAAATGCAATGTTTATGTTAAACTGATGAGAAATTGTACACTTATGTAGTATAAATTGAATGGTACAAACTTTAAGAAGTGGTAAGACCACGTAAATGATCGTTCTTGAATTCATGCACCTAAAGTACACCTTAAAGATTGTGGATCTCTACTATCACTAATAAAAGTTCAGTAAAGAAAAGGTCAATTGTGGTAAGTGGGAGAGATCTTACAAAATGTGTCTAATGGTATAAAGCACACTATTCTATGACTATTAGGGTACTATGCCTGATAGGGTTAGTGCTAAGAGTTTTCTAACTGAAGTAGCAGACCGATTTACTAAATCGGATAAAGTTGAGGCTAGTACGCATTTTAGCAAGCTAGTAAATATGCGCTACAATGGTAAAGGAAACATAAAGGAGTACATTATGGAAATGTCTAATCTTGTTTCAAAACTAAAGGCACTGAAATTGGAACTCTCCGAAGAGATTCTAGTGCACTTCATTTTGATTTCTCTTCCTCCACAGTATAACCCTTTTAAGATTAATTATAATGCTCAAAGGAAAAAGTGGAGTCTCACTGAGCTCATTAGTCACTGTGTTCAGGAAGAAGAAAGGTTGAAACAAGAAAAGACTGAAAGTGCTCGCTTAGCATTTCAGGGTAACACCACTAATAAGAAAAGGAAAAAGAGTGAAACTAAAGGGAGGAACATAAACACCACTATAGTGGCTGATCCTAAGTGGCAAAAGTGCAGAAAAAGTAGCCTAAGGTCATTGCATACTTCTTCTGTAAGAAAGTAAGCCACTTCAAGTAGGATTGCATAAAGTATCAGAAATGGCTATTTAGCGGGTATATCTCATATTTATGTTTATTCTGAGATTAATTTAGTTTTAGTGCCACTTTATAAATTGTGAATAGATAATTCACATAAGCGATTCAATGCGGAACTTCCAAACCAAAGGAGGCCAGCCCAACTGAGCGATACATATACATGGGTGATGGAAATAAAGTTGCAATTAAAGTTGTTGGAGTTTGTAGGCTTAAATTAGATTCTGGTTTTTTGTTTTAGATTTGGATGAGACTTTATATGTACCGTCCTTTTAGACGGAATCATATTTCTATTCATTTATTAGACAGATCTGGTTTTACTGTCACTCTTGATAATGAAATGCTTAGTCTACTTTTCAAATCTAAAGTTGTTGGTACTAGAATTCTGATTGATAGCTATATAAATTAAAACTTCATGCTTTATATACTGAATCTCTATATGTGAATAGTTAAGGCACTAAGCGAAAATTAATTAAAGAAACATTAGGAAGTTAGGTACTAAACAGAGTTCAGGATGTCTTAAATTTGGTGTATATATAGACATTTGTGGTTCATTCCCTACAGCTTCTTGGAATGGTCATGAATATTTCATCACTTTTACAGACAATTACTCTAGTTATGGGTACCTATACTTATTCTATGAGAAATCCCAATCATTGGACATGTTTAAAGCCGTTAAATCTGATCATGGTGGTGAGCACTATGACAGATATGGCGAATCAGGTAAATGTCCAGAATCATTTGTCAATTTCTAAAAGAGTGGTATTGTCGCTTAGTACATCATATCAGGGACACCTCGTCAAAATGGTATTGCTGAGAGATAAAATCACACACTAAAGGACATGGTTAGGAGTATGATAGCTCATACTATTCTACCAAAGTCATTATATAGTGAAGCCTTAAGATGATTGTCACTTCCTTAATAGAGTACCTAGCAAAACAGTAACTAAAACCCTATATGAGTTATGAACTGAGAAATCTCTCAGTATTAGACATCTACATGTTTGGGGTTGTCCAGCGGAAGCTCAGTCATATATACCATATGAGAAGAAGTTGACTCAAGGACAGTTAGCTGTTTATTCGTAGGGTATTCTGAGAGGTATAAAGGCTTTAAGTTTTATTGTCCCTCCACAAAGAACATAAAGACGGATTGCTAAAAGTTTTTTGAGAATATTCAGAACAGTGGGAGTCAACTACATAAAGATTTCATATTTAAGAAAGAACATATGTTATACCCATGACAATTGTTCCAAATGATAAAGTAGTTGTTCCACTTCAAGATGAAAATACAGTTGCATCCTTACAAGATACATATACAGTTCATCCTGAAGTAGATCATGCTAGTGAGGTAGAAACTGAAAATTCTCAACCACAAGTGCCTAGGAGATCAACTAGAGAGAGGAGATCAGTCATTGCAAATGACTATATATAGTTTATCTCCAATAGCATGAGTTTGACATAAGGCTAGAGGATGACCCCGCATCCTTAAATGAGGCCAAACTCAACATTCACTCCAGTAAGTGGTCAAATGCCATGAAAGATGAGTTAAAATCCATAAAGGACAATGATGTTTGGGATTTAGTAGAGTTGCCTGAAGGAAAGAAACCGATTGGTTGTAAATGAGTATTCAAAACCAAGCGGGATTCGAAAAGTAATGTCAAAAGGTATAAGGCACATCTTGTCACAAGGGATTCATCAAAGAAAGGGCATTGATTATAAGGAGACTTCTCCCTAGTTTTCATGAAGCATTCTTTTAAGATTATTATGACACTGGTGGTTCACTTTGACCTGAAGTTATACCAAATGAATGTTAAGATTGCCTTTCTTAATGGTAGCATTGAGAAGGAAATCTGTATGGTGCAACCAGAAAGTTTTTAAAGTGAAGGTTTCATAATATTTGGTTTGCAAATAAAGAAATTCATTTATGGTTTAAAGCAAGCATCCCGTCAATAGTATTTGAAATTTGATCAAGTAATATCCGGCTTTGATTTTAAGGAAAATATAGTTGATCAATGTATTCACCATAATTTAAAGAGAGTAGACTTATATTTCTTGTGCTATATGTGGATGACATTCTATTAGCAAGTAACGATATAGATCTTCTACTTGAGATCAAGAGTTTTCTCTCAAAGAATTTTGAGACGAAAGATCTTGGAGACGCTTCTTTTGTGATAGGCATCCAGATTCAACGTGACAGGACACGTGGAATATTAAGTTTATCACAAAAGGCCTATATCGATAAAGTGCTAGATAGATATGGCATGAAGAATTGCTCTTTGGGTGATGCGCCTGTCACTAAGGGAGATAAGTTAAGTCTACTCTAATGTCCCAAGAATGATCTAAGGAAAGAGCAAATAAAAGACATTCCATATGCATTGGCGGTTGGATGTCTGATATGTGCTTAAGTTTGTACCCATCCAGACATAGCATATACCATTGAGAAACTTGACAGAAACTTGATCAATCATGGGATTAATCACTGGAAGACTGTCAAGAAGGTAATGCGATATCAATATAAGACTACATGAAATCTGATTTGTTGCAGCTGATCGGATACACAGATTCAGATTATGTTGTATGTATCGACAATAGGAAGTCCACTTCATGTTACATTTTCCTTATTGTAGGAAGATGGTGGATTTAGTCGAGAGGCCATTACAGCTACACTGTGACAATAAGAGCTATAAAGCTCTACTGCAATAATGACAAGAGTTCAGTAAAGTCGAAGCATATCGACATCAAGTTTCTTGTCATCAATGATAAAGTTCGGAATCATATTTTGTCTGTTGATAGTGATGACACTATTCTTAACATTACAGATCCACTCATTAAAGGACTTTCACCTAAAGTATTCTTAGAGTATATTGCTCATATGGGATGACTAGTCATTATGATATCCTGATTTTGTGGGAGTGGATAATTTTATGTAACAGACATTATTTTTAAGTGCACTTTATGGATATTTGTTGATTCTGATAAATAAATTTATAACTGCTTTTCTTAAAGTTTACTTTGCGCATTTGAGTTTGTTGAATTAGCAGTTAGACTCGTTGGAGTCATAAAATGAGACTCGTTGGAGTCATAAGGTTAGACTCGTTGGAGTCATAAAGTGGAAACCAGTTGGAATTGTACCTTATTTGATCAGAGGACATTTCCATGCCACACGTCCACATTTGATCTATGTCGTTAGGGGTTCTGAAACTTGTGATGTGGAAGGTCCTACCTCGATTATATAGAAGGTAACGATCGCCATGTTCGGTGGCAGGACTCTTAATGGACCAGATTGTTTTGAAACGTGGTTTGTCGGCGGTTAAAGTTTTGACGTCATAAAGTTATGCATAATATCTATTCAGTATGACTTGCTTGGCCCAAGTGGGAGATTGTTAGACTTATTTTGTTTTATAGTCTAACTTATTTTTGGGCCTACTCAAGTCAATTGGATATTTGCACCCGCCCACTTAACCTATGTTGTTTGACCAATAAAGAATTGATCAAACCTAAATGGTTTGGGTCTAGACACGTTTTCAATTACACTTAGCCATGAGTGTATTTAAATTGAATGTGGGACTCATCACACGTGTGGAACTCGTGTTATAAATCAAGGGCCTAGATCTATGATGAGTTGAACTAGGGTTTCTTGATGCTATATATATCATGAGTAGGGTTCCCTCTCCACTAACAAGAATAACCATCTCTCTCTTGGAGGCCTCTCATCTCCTTCAAGGATAAAGAAGAGAACTTGGTGGCTGGAGAGAAGAATCCTCTCCCTCAACCCGGCGTCCTCGAGATCGTGCAACTTTCGGCATCCTCTTCGTGATGGAATCAGGTATGCCTAAAACCCTCCTTCCCTTTGATCATGATAAAGAGGCTTACAGTATATGTAGATCTTGTATGGAATAAATTTAGATCTAACAACCCTGCCCAACTTTTGAACCAATCATGAGCAGAACGCCATTGCGATTTTAGGTTCAGTTTATTACTTTTAGGGCTCGGGTTACAGCACCCAAAAGCAAATTCTGGTGCCTGGATTGTTGTCATTGGGCCTACAAATGGTTGAAGATTGTAGCCATTTGGAAATAAAAATGCAACCTTGCTTGCAATGAGTAGGTCCACTTACAGGATGGCACGATATCTCAAACTTACTGTTTCAAACAGACCCATATATGACACGCATATGCTTCATATGGGAACATTTCAATGTAAACCAAAAGCGTGCAAACGATTACAGTAGTGATTTGCAAATTAGATTCAGTACAGTACTTATAAGCAACTTTGTTGCAAGCTGAAAGAAATAAACTGCACCTAATCCTCAGATAAAAAAATTGCAACAAACAACAGCGTATCCATTAGATTTATTCTACGAGGTGACCTGTAGATACTAAAGGAACAAGCATCCTACATGCGATAAACTAGAAGAGCTACCAGTGATGGGGAATATGCACTTTTAAAATATACAATGCACCCACAGCTTTTACCATGACAAAAGTACAAGCCAGCACAACAAGGAGACACTAGGCAACCAGTGAAACGTAAACATAACAATGATTTGGGAAGGAGATGAGCTTCATGTGATTGATAAAAGAAAAATCTTCAGATATGGACTCTTTAACGTGTTGTCCCTCAATTGTACTGAGTAAAGAAAGAACCAAATATAGAGAGAGCCAGAGAGAGCAAAAGCACAGGAGCATCCAGACAATCTAGGCAGACAGATGGCCTGGTGAGTTCAAAACAAACCAAAGCGACTATATTATTGGTCCCACAAAATGGGTAGAGACTAAGCTGAGCATAACAAGCTGCCAGAGTTTTTCATGTTCCACTGCTGACAGAACCTGTTTTCTTTCCCTACAAAAATATTCAACACTTTTTCCCTGCCGGAAGTGGCTTTGATCCTCAACTGGCCCAGGCTTCAACGGAAAGCAGCTACTCAATCACATGAAATCCATTACCTGGCCAAGTAAAGTTATTAGTTTTAATTGAAGCACATAACACTAGCCCCACAATTGCAATAAAAAATGGTCCATGCCATAATATATAGCAAGGATTCTTAATAGATGATGAAACCAAGCATGAATATTATTAGCAATTAATCAACTGTGTGTCTTGCCATCAAACGCACCCAGCAGTTAATGGATAGAAAATGAATGCATTATCGTGAAGCTATCCAACTGCAAATCAAAAAACATACAAAACTGCTAAAAAAGAGCCCCTAACATGTTATGCTTCCATATATTATACTGGTAGGATTTCCAGGTATTGGTTGCTGAGGAAGAAAAATGAGTGGAAGTGGAGACCATTATTTGTTCAGGGGATTGCACCAAAAGCACAAGAGAAAGGAATGCACAGAACTACAACCTACAAGAACCATGGAAAAAATATAAAATTAGGATCAGCCGATCAATCATCCAGGTTGCTTGGTAGATTGAGCACTGATTGAATGCTTCTTTTGTTTAAAGGAGAGGAAAAGCAGATAATCTTTGCGGCAGGTTATTCTAACCAACAAGTTTTTGAAACAAGCGAGCTTAAACAATCCCAAATGTCTTTAAAGTGCGCTGTGATGTGTGCTACAAAGTCCTTTAGATTACTATAACTGTATGGGGTAATATCTTGTTTATTTTATGGGGGTTTGGTGAGATTTCTTTCCACAAATGGAAATTGTCAAGCCCAAACCTTTGTGTGGTTACCGCTGCTCCACCAAGCCATTCCATGTTAAGAAAGTATGGATGGTTGTGAGGTTCAGGTGGCTCCACTAATTGCAAACTCTTGATCAATGAGAGAGCCACAAAATGGGAAGAGAGGAAGTGCACCAATCATTAGGACAGTGCAGACTGTGCAGTCCAACCTAACGATTACCAGGAAACCCTAATCATGTGAGAAGAATTAACCTGATGAGAACATGAGCAAGGATAAGAATATTTGCAAGGCATAATGACACTAGACTGAATATGAGATGTGAGTCTATACATCTTAAAAAAGATATGTGCACGGTGACCTCTAATCACTAATAGTGATCTCTGAAAGTTCTGGATTCACAAAGGGTACACGTGTTATGCTGAAAAGAGAAAGCTGAAACCCCACCAAGGTGAGGACTATAAAAAAGGAAGCTCTGATGTATAATGGATATCAGTTTCCTCTCAAAGGGCTACAATCTCTCTCTCTCTCTTCTTTTAGTAGTGTAGTTATTAGTGCTAGATCATGATGCAGCAAGCAATAACAAGAGATTAGCGGGGAAAAAAGGGTGGAACACCTGTCCAAGAAAATAAGTGAACGGTGGTCCCACATTGAACGAGCTGTCAAAGATATGATCCTTTTGTCATTAATGGAATGATCAAAATGAGATAGAAACTAGGCCAACCTTCATGGGGATATGATGATGACATAGTAGCTAGTACACCTTAGAAGCAATAGTTGTAGTAATACAAATGTAATTAGAGTAGAAACTCAAGTGTGAGATATAAGTAACTAAATACCTGAAACCCATTGAAGCTTAATAATCTATCTATGTGGGTCATTGACAGAATGCACTTGTGATTCTAAGAATCAGCCAACTTGGCTAAAAGCACAAACATGAAATTTAGCCAACAAGGCCAAAACCACAAGCATACAGATAGGTACTGATTCAATGATTTGCACACAAGTCTGACAGGAGACAATTGTTCTTTCTGTGTGATTACCCAAACAATACAAAGCTGCAGATCTACGATAACAAAATGCTCATATTTGGAAGTACTAACAAGTTCTACCAGATCCACATGAATTCATTGTAATCGCAATAGAACTACAAATTTAATTGTGGAAAAGAAGTCATAAATATAAAATATGTTCACAAGACAAATATATAGCGCATAGAATCAACACATGTACTTTAACTGAAAGTTAATACTTTTTAGTGATTATACAACATAACTTGCAGCAAGGAAAGTAAGCCTAGCAATTGACTATCAATAATGTAAAACGGTATATTCTGGGAGATATGCTTGAAAATAACAACTATGATTCTGCCCAAATATGTGTGCTATAATCATCTTCAACTGGCAGGGACAGCATACCTCAACAACAAACAGAAATTATTAGGTGATCCAGAAAAAAGTGCAAGCAAAAACCAACCAACCTCCAGCAATTTGAAAACCGAATGCTTTCTCATCTCAACAAAACTTCCGTTCATTCAGAAGTTTTTCCTTGTCATGAAAAAAAAATATTATACATTATGCAGAAATGATTACAGTAAACAACATTCATAACCTTGACAGGACCAACAACAAGAAAGCATAGATCAAGGGACAACAGTATCCCAATATCATCAAATGATTGTGCCAATAAATCAGACAAGCCACAAGCAAAATTGGCAAGCAACGAATTTTATGTTTGCACAAAAAAATGATTTATTACCCAAGCACTGATAACATCTCGCTAGATATAACAATGTACCTGGGGTTTTCCCTTATTGCCAAATATACCAATTATGCCAAAACCATTTAGGTGAAAAAAAGGTACAGTGATTTATCAATTTCTGGGCACATTTATAGCGAGAAATATTCAAGTATCTATTATCGACCTTCATAGATTACATACGTTGAAATCCTTCACCATCGGGCTTAGGTAGTGCAAAATTTCTAAATCACTAACATTATAAATTTCCATGTATCCAAGCAAATAACCATCAGGGTCTTCCAGGAGTCGCCCCACGGTCAACAGGCTGGGAAACTGGGAAGATTTACCTGTAGAACAGACATTTTCCACTAATTATCACCATTATCAAGGTGTCAACTAGGTTTTTCCCTTTAAATGAATTTAGCTTTCTAGAACAGCTTGAATGTAAGAAGACTCCAGGCAAAAGTGATAAAATCATAGCAATAAACCAACAAAAACCTAATCTTAACTATTTAAGATGGTCCAAAACTCATGATTGACGAGATACGTGCAAGGGAGAGACTTATGACAAATCCTAGTAAAAAACCTACATTATGGGCCACATTTTTGAAGCTCACACAATACCAGAACCCTCTAAAACTTGCAAAATAATTAAGTTGTCAACAAAGCATATACAAAAGTATAGTCCAAACCCATACATGGCAGATGAGAAAGCTAAATCATAGATTCACAACCTTTCCTCAAAAAAAAAAAAAATCACAGATTCATACCCTAGATTTATCTTGATCTTCCAATAAGTTTCTGTTAGACGAAGAAGATGAAAAAAAGACCATTTACCCTCAATTAGAGTGTGATTGTTTATTTATAAAGAAAAGAAATACATGTTCGAATAGGACTAGGAGAATACACAATGTCCTACTTGGAGTAGAAGAATCCAAAATAAAGAGAAAAAAATCATATTTCTACTCTAATACTCTCGCTCAAGTTGGAATATAGATGTCAATCATTCCCAGCTTTCTTTACAAAATTGAAAAACTCTTTCTGGATAAGATTTTAATGAAGATATTCAAGTTGACAACTCGATATGACGAATGAAGTGACTATCGGATGTGTCATCATCATGTCTCTGATAAAGTAGCAGTCGACTTAATTTGCTTCATTCGCTCATAAAAAACAGGATTATTGGTAATACATATAGCTGCTTGATTGTCACAATACATCACCATTGTTTGTTATAAATGACGCTCATTTTAGAAAGAAGAATTGAATTCACATTAATTAACAAGTTGTATGAGCCAGAACTATTGTAACATTTCTTTGAAATTGGTTTCGACCTGCTCGAAAGCCGTTGATACCATTCCTTGGCTGATTTAGTGAGAGTGGTGTTGATCCCCCGATATAGATCTGGGTCGTGCGCTCTTGATAGTTTGATAATAGCTCCATAGTTCTGGGCATGCTCCTTTGGATCGCCGAACACATACTTCTCCAGTTCCGGGAATTGGAAACCCTTTGGTCAGGATGCTTGTTGCATATGAAGCATCAACAAATTGTTGTCTTCCTCTAGGGTGAACGAGAGCATTTCTTCTGACTTTTTCTCTTATACCTCTCCGAACGTTCTTTCTCATTGTGTCCCCTCAGATCAGAGTTCTTTCTTGACTTCACGTCGATCACAGCCTCGAGCGTCCTCGCCGGGGGTGGACCTCGTAGATCAGACCTTTAACCGAGAGTCAATGAGGTATTTATAGGCATATATCAGGGGTTTGTTGGGTATTTACTCATATTCTAGACGTATTAAGAGACTTAATGAGTCGGTAAAGCCTTCTTGGGCTTTTTGTGGATGATCGGGCTGGCCTGAGCCAAATGACAACGGATTAAGACGATTGCTTGATGGTCCTACGCCTTTTGTAACTTTCGTCCTCCTGTTTTCAGTGGTCCTGAACCCAATTTGACCCATGACCAAACACTAAGAACGAACAAAATTACAATGATGTGAACTGTTTGTAGAGTCCAAATTGTCATTATTTATTTATTTATTTTTACATCAAACACTGTTAAACGACATTGTTTGATTCTTAAAATTATGATGGTTGCATGCTGAATTTGAAAACCAAATAAGTAAAGCTACATGTATATAACTCGAAATAAATCTATTAGTCATAATTTGCATTGATACTAGTTTAATGTTTCCCAAAGTGAGAGATGTGGCTCTTGTCATGTTGAGCTAACGCCTTTTTTTTAAATTATTTTTTATTTATTTTTTTTGAAAAAAATAGACCATAGCATACTGCAAGTGAAATTTGAATCCCAAACATCTTCATCATCACCATCATGATGCTGCTGCAACCCAAAGGACGGCATGTGCCAAGATTTGATTCTCTGGCCTCTTGAAGAAGCAAATCATGGATTCTCTGCTTCGGAGACTCGTGATGTTGATGATCGCACTGCAAACTTCATCTTCTGCAGCTCTGCTTATGAACTGTATCCTCTGAGCTTCACCACCAACTCTTTCTACCTTTACCTCCTCTCCTCGATCCCAAACCCTAATTTTTTAGTAGAGCAGCCACAGTTCATGTGATGTGCAAAGAAGTTACAATGAAACATAACAGCTCTTGAGTGTCTCTTGTGAACTGTTTGACGACGCTGAGAGTTCCATTCAAAAAAAGATAAAGAAGAAGAAGAAGAAGGATTAAAGAGAATTTTTCATAATTTAAGAGTTTTAATTATATTAAGACATTAGAAAAATATAGAGAGAAAGTGAGAGTTTTTTTATAATTTAAAATCTTTAATTATATATTATATAGTTTGAGAATTTCAATTATATTATTTTGATATAAAGAAAGAATTAAAGAGAGGAGTTTTCATAATTTGATATTTCAATTCCAAAAAAAAGGAATTAGTATATTAAAACATTAGAAAATAGAGAGAGGAAAGAGAAAGTCAGAGTTTTCATAATTAGATATTTAATAATATATTATATAGTTTGAGAATGCTAATTATACTAGTATGATAAACAAATTAAAGAAAGAGAGTTTTCATAATTAGAAACTTCCAAAAGAAAAATCATGTGATAGAACAAGAGAGGGGACAAAAACCATAGAACAAGAGGGAGGTGATAGAATTGTACACGTTTCTGTATTATTTGCGTAATTGTATGTTTTTGAGTTGACCACAACATCAAGATCCAAACTCATAATATTGCTGCAGATTACGTACAGTACACGCCTGCCTGCATGCATGAGCTGAGCCAAAAGTCTGCACGCGCGCACGTACGATTCTCTGCTCCAAGACCCGTGACTGATCGCCATTCCACGTCTCGATCTTAGCTTTCTTCGATTTTTAAGGACCTCAACTTCTCTTCTTGCTCTAGCTCGAACTCGATCTTAGCTTTCTTCGATTTAAGGATCTGGATCTCGATCTCGATCTGTGCGTCCCCTTCAATCTCAAATGCTACTGCTCGGAGATGCAAGCATCCTCGTGTTGTTTTGGGGCTTAACTACTCGAGCAAGCTCAAGCATATGTTACTTTCTGAAAATTCAACTGGGATTGGATGGTATCGGGAATGGAATCGGACGATGTCAGTACATAGTATGACATGTACTTCTGGTAGTGGTTCCTGCTCACTCTCCTCTCTCGTTATGTATTTTCAATCAATTACTTAATTTTGATTCAGATGGAGAGCCTAAAATTATCCGTGGCGATACAAAGAAGGATTTGCGATGTGTGTAAAGATTTTCTGCTGTTCGAGAGCCTCCTCCAATGCCTATTTTATCATTTTCTTCTTTCTCCCCCGTCAGTGGTTTTTTCCCTCTTCACCTTCTTGAATGCAGCATGCATCTCCGTTTGAGGAGGAGGAGCCTGACAATCCGTTATTTTGCTTGTGTTGATACGTCCCTAGTCCGCAACCCTTCTTATTTTCTTGTTTGTGGGATTTATAATATGCAACAGTATCAGGAATCCCAATCTTGCCATTGTTCAATAAGCCCTTGTTCCTTGTATTGTGACATGATGGTCCACATGCAAAAAGAAATATGTCTTGCATGCTAAAGAGAGCATGGACTTTTACCCAGGACCACTTAACGGCATAAACTATCAGTTGGCCATGTTTGAATTCATAAAAGTGAGAGGAAAATGAGAAGTGGAAAGTAACAGTGAGAAGTATGAAAGTGTAATGCATAATTGAGATTTATGAAAATAAATTTTTCAATATTTTGCTCTCACTTCCATGAATCCAAACATGCCTAAATGTCGGATAATGCTTGAATTTTAGGTAACAATCGCATGTGCGCGCACGTGCATGATGAGATGTTTCGGAAATAACATGAGATTTGAGCTATGTGTGAGAGACTAAAGGAATGTTGTATATCTTGTAATGATCTTGTTGCCCGTATATACCGTATTTATTGTGTTGTTTGCCTTGTGCTTCGTGTATGTAGACCATAGTTCGACGGCCGAATCATCGTAAAGTTGTGTTCTTCATTTTGGGTTGCACAGGAAATGTTAAGCCCGTTGTATTTTCGGGTCGGGGTTGGGGCCGATTCTTAAGCCTATTGTATTTTTCGGATCGAATAGGAGTTTAAAGTTCGGCCCGGGCCTAAGACCGGCCCTTACAGAAGCCTGGTACATACATATCAAATTGAAAATTTTCATCCAGGCCCATAAATATTAGTGATCTAGCCTCAGATTTAAGGAATCAAATTCCAATTTTTACATAGGCCCATAAATATTATTGATTTAGCCTCAGATTTAGATTTAAGGAATCATTTTTTCGCAGAATCCACTTTTCAGTCCTCCCCTCTCATCATTTGCTCTTTTCTCTACTATCGCCTCTCTTTCTCTCTCTTGCTCAAGCTCGATGTTGCCGGGCTCTGGTCCCTTGTTGTGCTCGGAGACAACAACCCTTAGAAGATCCAACCTGATCTCAATCACCAAGAACAATGAAAACAAACTAGAAGAACAGCCAATCGCAAAAACCAGATCTAACGAGGTTCGGCCAACTTGCCTACGTCCTCGGGCAATTCACGGAGAGAGTTTTCTTTATGGAAGATGGATTACAATAGCTCTGGATTTCTATCAACACAAGAGAGTCCGCAGCTATACTTTTTCTCAGCACTCTAACCCTAGAAAATTACAACCAGGGCTTAAATACATAACTTCCCGAAACAATAGATTTCGCCCAAAACCCGACTGTCGGTCGACCGGCCGGTCGACCGACTCCCTCTTACGGTCGACCGAGCCGGTCGACCGAAACAAACAGAGAGTTGGGTTGCTTACAGAGACCCTCTCCGGTCGACCGGTCCGGTCGACCGAAGCAACCAAGACCCTCTTCGGTCGACCGGTCCGGTCGACCGAAGAAACCTGGGAGCACCTGTGCACTTCGTGCACGTCGGTCGACCGGTCCGGTCGACCGACCACTGTCTTTTCTGCTGCTGCTTCGTTTTTCCTGCCTGCTGTTCCGTCGCCTTTCGTCGTAGACTCCTTGGCAGTCTTCAACAGCACCTGGCATGACTTCACTTCCTCTACTGTACTCTCTCCTCCAACAATTCTCCACCTCGGTGAAGATTGTTAAATCTGAGCCGAACACCGACTCGAAAGCGGCTGCACCAATCTGGTTGCCTACGTACCCCTTGCCCAAGGGATCAAGCCATCCGTAGTTCATCCACATGAGCTTCAGCAAGCTCAATTCACCTGAAGAATCTGGAGCAAGTCTTTGCAGTGTGCAAACTTTACTCCCGACACCACCTTTGTAAGCATATCGGCCGGATTCTCCGAAGTATGAATCTTCAATAAATTGATGTCATCTTCCTCCAGAATCTCCCGAACAAAGTGATACCTGACATCTATGTGCTTCGTCCTTGCGTGGTAGACTTGGTTCCTTGCCAAATAAATGGCACTCATACTGTCACAGTGTATCTTCAAGATCTCCTGTTCCACTCCCAAGTCATCTAGCAATCCCTGAAGCCAGATCGCCTCCTTCATGGCCTCGGTCAAGCCAATACTCTGCCTCTGTAGTCGACAATGCGACTGTGGACTGAAGTGTAGAGCGCCAACTCACCGGTGCCTGCGAGAATGTGAATACATACCCCGTCGTCGACCGGCGTTTGTCAAGATCACCTGCATAGTCCGAATCCACGTACCCTATGCATTCTTGCTTCCCAGTGTTGTCCTTCTCAAACACGAGGCCTACATCAACAGTACCCTTGATGTACCTCAGGATCCACTTCACTGCTTCCCAATGACCCTGACCTGGATCATGCATATATCTGCTGACCATGGAAACTGCCTGTGATAGATCCGGCCTTGTACACACCATTGCATACATCAAGCTTCCCACTGCATTGGCATATGGTACATGAGTCATATGCTCACGCTCCTGAACACTCCTTGGAGACATCTTCGCTGACAACTTGAAGTGCGGCGCCATTGGTGTACTTACAGTCTTTGTATCTTTCCCGATATTAAATCTCTGCAGTACCTTCTCCAGATAGCCCTTCTGAGTCAAGCTAATCCTGCCAGCTTCCCTGTCCCTTGTGATCTCCATACCCAATACTTTCCTTGCTTCCCCCAGGTCCTTCATCTCGAACTCAGACGATAAAGTCTTCTTCAGAGAATCAATTGCAGATCTTGACCTAGAAGCAATTAGCATATCATCTACGTAAAGTAGTAGATAGACATACTCACCAGATGATAACTTGTTGTAGTACACACATGGATCATAATGGCTTCTTGTGTACTTCTTCTTCCTGATGAAGCTGTCAAATCGCTTGTACCATTGTCTTGGAGACTGCTTCAAACCGTACAGTGATTTCTTCAGCTTGCATACCAACTCCTCTTTCCCTGCAGTTTTGTAACCTGTGGGCTGAGTCATGTAGATCTCCTCCTCAAGATCGCCGTGGAGAAAGGCGGTCTTCACATCAAGTTGGTCAAGGTCCAACTCGTTCTGTGCCACCAAGGCCAATAGGATCCGAATAGACGAGTGTTTTACAACTGGGGAGAACACCTCGTTGTAGTCGATCCCTTCTCTCTGTGCGTAGCCTTTAGCCACCAGCCTTGCCTTGTAGCGCACATTGTTTTCTTGGAGTGATCCCTGCTTCTTAGCAAATACCCACTTACACCCTATGGCTTTCTTCCCCTTGGGCAACTTGGTCAGTTCCCATGTGTTGTTCTTATAAAGAGACTGCATCTCTTCATTCATGGCCCCTTTCCATAACTCCGCTTCTGAACTGATTTCAGCTTCCTGAAAGTAGATGGAATGGCTTCTTCAACAACTGGAAGTGCATGTGCAATCACCATGTCTGTAGTGAGCCAGCCAGGTCTCCTAGTATTCCTCCTTGGTCTTCCAACTGCAGTGGGATCTGGAACTGTATCCATAACCTGTTCCTGATCCTCTTCAACAACCTCAGCATCTTCTTCTGCAACTTGATCACCTCCCTGTGTCACCTCAGGAATGATCCTCACAGATACTGAGTCTTCTAGAGATGGTGGATCTGCATCACTCTCCACCTGCTGCAATAGCTCCTTGGTCTTCTTAGTCTCCACCTGCTGAGAGACTGTAGGCTTCATCATAGAGGCCTCATCAAAAGTGACATCTCTGCTGATTATGAATTTGTTGTCCTGTTGGTCCCAGATCTTGAACCCCTTGGTTCCTTTCTTGAAGCCAACAAACACACCTTTCTTCGCTCTCGGATCCAATTTGTCTTCTTTTACGTGATAGTAGGCTGGACATCCAAATATCCTGAGCACATCATAATCTCCTGCAGCTTTACCCGACCAAGCTTCAAGGGGGGTCTTACCCCTATTGCAGATGACGGCAACCTATTGACGAGATGGCATGCATACCCCAAAGCTTCAGCCCAGAACTTCTTTGGTAATCCTGCATTTGACAATATGCACCGAACCTTCTCTAGCAAAGTTCGGTTCATTCTTTCAGCCACCCCATTCTGTTGCGGAGTTTCCCTTACTGTGAAGTGCCTCTCTATGCCCTCATCAAGACATAGCTTCTGGAAAGGGTCTGACTTGTACTCTCCTCCGTTGTCAGAACGAAGGACCTTGACTTTTCTTCCTGTACTCCTTTCCTGATTAACCTTCCACTTCACAAACAATTCTAGGACTTCATTCTTGTGTCGCATGGTGTACACCCAGCACCGCCTAGAATAATCATCGATAAACGACACAAAGTAGTGGGTTCCCCCTATTGATGCAGTCTTTGTGGGTCCCCATACATCTGTGTGCACATAATCAAGAATGCCTTCGGTGCAGTGTGAAGCTGTTTCAAACTTCACCTTTGTCTTCTTGCCTATGATGCAATGTTCACACAGATCCAGTTTGCAGGTCTCTGCACCCTTCAGTAGCCCTTTCCTCACAAGAGCTTGCATAGATTTCTCCCCTGCATGTCCCAGCCTCATGTGCCATAGCCGGGTTAGATCTTCCTTCTGACTGGTCGAAGCTGCCACCTGCCCTGTCACTGTACTACCCTTCAAGTAATACAAATTATTCCTGCGGTTGGCCTTCAACACCACCATTGAGCCCTTCGTCATTTTAAGAACACCTTCTTTAATAGACACTCCGAGCCCTAATGATTCAAAACACCCACTGAGATCAAGTTCCTCTTCAGCTGAGGGACATATCTCACTTCCTTCAGCTCCCTTACCATCCCGTCGAACATCCTGATAGGAATTGTGCCTACACCCTCCATGATGCATGGATGATCATCGCCCATGACGACCGAACATCCCTCCAGCTTCTCAAGACTAGTAAACCAATCTCGATTAGGGCATACATGATATGTAGCACCTGTGTCCAGGATCCACTCATTTTCCCCCGAGTAACCTACAACAGGAGTAGTAACTGAAAACGAGAATACCGAAGAATCTGAATCTGAATCCTCTGCCTGTGATTTACTGCTAGCAGCCTTTGTCACTCTTGCCAGATTTGCCTCAGATTTTGATTCCTTCTTCTTCCCCTTGTACTTTGGACAGTCAACTTTCCAGTGCCCAAACTCTTTGCAATACATGCACTGGTCTTTCTTAAGATCCCTTAAGCCCGGTCTTGACTTCGATCTTCCTCTTACCTCCTTGCCTTTCCTTGATGAGCTCCTGCCTCTTACCTCCAAAGCCTCTGCTGATGAACTAGATCTCCCAGAATGTTTCTCATTCTTCCTTTTCTCATAACTCATCAGTGCTGACGATATCTCATCATAGTCTAAGGTTTGCCTTCCATTTATGAATGTCATTGTAAATATTTCATACTCCTCCGGTGGAAGAGAGTTCAGGAGAATGACTGACTTGTCTTCCTCACTTATAATGGCATCCACATTTAGCAAATCCGTAAGAAGCTTTGTAAACCTGTTGAGGTGCTCATTTACTGTGCTTCCCCTCTGCATCCTGAACAAATACAGCTTGCTCTTAAGCTGCAGCCTTGACTCCACGCTCTTTGTCAGGTACTTCTTCTCGAGGGTATTCCACATATCCTTTGCTGACTTCTCATGTTGAACAGAATATTTGATATCTTGTGACAAACATGAGCGAATCAGGCCACATGCCGACCTGTTCATTTTTGCCCACTCATCATCAGTGGTAGTATCCTTCTTCTTCTCCAAAAGGAGCGTGTCCTCGAGGTTCTGTGCATTCAATGCATCCATAACCTCACACCTCCACATCCCGAAATTGTTAGTTCCATTGAACTTAACAACTTCAATCCTGGAGTTGTTCATTGTTTTAACAGACTTAGATTCCTCTGCCATTGAGATCCTTTCCTTGACCCTCTAACTATGCGGAAGATCAAATACTTGCAAAATAGATCTATTTCTGAGATAAAAAAGTGATTTTTACCTCTACCTTGAAACCCTAGCTTGAGTTTCTCACCAGATCTATTCCACCCCTGATTCAACGAGCCCTCCCTGCGTCCACCTGAGATCGACACACGATCTCCTTGAACACCAATGCCTCTGGCCTGAGATCGACACACGATCTCCACCTGATCAGATCTGGAGCCCTTCGAATCTTCAGAATATCCCAAGCGTAACCTGAACGCTCTGATACCACTTGTTGTGCTCGGAGACAACAACCCTTAGAAGATCCAACCTGATCTCAATCACCAAGAACAATGAAAACAAACTAGAAGAACAGCCAATCGCAAAAAACCAGATCTAACGAGGTTCGGCCAACTTGCCTACGTCCTCGGGGCAATTCACGGAGAGAGTTTTCTTTATGGAAGATGGATTACAATAGCTCTGGATCTCTATCAACACAAGAGAGTCCGCAGCTATACTTTTTCTCAGCACTCTAACCCTAGAAAATTACAACCAGGGCTTAAATACATAACTTCCCGAAACAATAGATTTCGCCCAAAAACCGACTGTCGGTCGACCGGGCCGGTCGACCGACTCCCTCTTACGGTCGACCGAGCCGGTCGACCGAAACAAACAGAGAGTTGGGTTGCTTACAGAGACCCTCTCGGTCGACCGGTCCGGTCGACCGAAGCAACCAAGACCCTCTTCGGTCGACCGGTCCGGTCGACGAAGAAACCTGGGAGCACCTGTGCACTTCGTGCACGTCGGTCGACCGGTCCGGTCGACCGACCACTGTCTTTTCTGCTGCTGCTTCGTTTTTCCTGCCTGTTGTTCCGTCGCCTTTCGTCGTAGACTCCTTGGCAGTCTTCAACAGCACCTGGCATGACTTCACTTCCTCTACTGTACTCTCTCCTCCAACACAAAATAGATTATAACAATCATTTTTCAACCCAGATCCAACATAATTTTTACCTCACAACCTCAACAACACTTCTTAACGGCCACCAAGTTCAGCGGGTCAATCCCCACTTGAATCTTTCAATTGAAAACATCAATCATGAGATCATTCTTACTAGGATCTGACCTATTGAATTACCGGGTGAAGGCTCATTTTCTTAGGCTCGATTTTCAACTTCATATTGTCCTTACTTCACTTAATAACTTGTTATGAGTTATGCTTTCAAATAAATGGATTTTCATTGTTATAGTTATTTTTGGTGAATCTAATTGCTTGACTGCATTAGCATCTAAGGATTAAACTCTAACAATGTTGACATTTCTTTTTTAGGTTTCTTTACTAAGGTAGTTGCATGCATATAGATTTAGCCAACCCCTCAAGTCCCAACACACACACGCCCAACCGGAGGTCCGGAAAAATAGATGTTTCTTCTGCAGCAAAATAAATAGTCATCATTGATTCATTCAGCATAATGATCAAAAGGGGAAAAAAAGACAACAGCTACTATTTTCATAGTTTGATCTTACAAGTAGACCAGAACCTAACTACTTAAGTTCAGCTCCATTTTTCAGAATTCATATCCAACAAACATAAACTACATTGGCGTACCTACATCACAATTCACATCTAACAGACACAAAATATGCTGACATACCTACATTATTCATTGCCTTTTACCAACTACATAATCTTTTCTCATGTCCCTATAAAATATCTAGCCACTAGCTTCATCATGTTGAAGTAGTCAAAGTATCCAAAACGAAATTATCAAAATATACAAACCTAGATGCTAAAGCATATCTTAAATCAGTTACTTTTAACGCTTCCTGTAATTTAGTTGCCGGTGATTTAATCTTCACTAATTTTACCATGTCCATCTCAGATTCTCAACTCGCTCCCTCTGCTTTCATCCTTTTAGTTCATATTTACTTAGGTGCCATAAATCTAACCCATACAACATAGCAACATAGCTAGTATCATTATTGTCTTTATCTTAGATCTTAGAATTCTTTCACTCAGTTTAGCCTCATAAAACCTTGGTGGTGCCTGGCCTCATCAAAACCACTAGTCCTGTTAAGATTCTATTGAAGAACACATAGGTAGCGTTCTTATATAAATAGAACTCAGAAAACATAATTTATCTTACTTTTATCTTCTTCTTTTTGAAGAGGTCATCTTAACTTTTATCTTACTTTTCTAGTAACTGAAATAAATTCCTTATTTATTAGGCATTCTTTTGGTTAGATGATTTCATTCAATAAGCTTGGTACTGAACAACCCTTGTACCGTAATTACTCATGCATCCACAGTACCTGATACCTTACTTTTCATTCCTTTCAAAAAATGACTTTGTTGCTCTCTTGATGTGTCAAACACCACATGCAATTTGCTGGGCTCCTTATCAAATATAGCCTTCCTTGCCCATCACATCATGAACTCAAGAAAATATTCAAACTCATGTGGTCTTTTTGTAGTCTAATGTATTTTGACAATAATCTTTTATTATTTAAGCCACTATACAGTGTACAGCACTCAGTTAATTTTTACTTTACACTTTTCCTCTCCTATGTTATATGTAATTTGTGATTCATAATCCTTCAATTCTTAAAGCAATTCCTTTTTCTCCAACGTACTTATATTAGTTCATCACCTCACATCAAGTTCATAGAAAATGCATCTCCTATACATAGATTCCCTAAGCCTGATCTCCATCGTTAAATTGTTGACAAAATTATCCATCTCTTATCATAACGTATCAGTGGTAATTACTTTCAATTTTCAATAGAAAGGTTTGTTTTCAACTAAAATTTGAAATTTCTTCTCTTTTTCACCTACAAGTTTATGCTCTATGCTCAGACCTTTCCTAATTTTTAATGCTTTGTATTCATTCTTTCTATTTAAAAGATTGTACATTTTAATTCATTAATTTAATTCCTACAGAAGCCATAAATCACATTTCTCACCTCGTAATTGTAAAACGTAAACCTAAATAATTAGTGTATAAGCTAGCGACAAAAAAGGGAAAAAAAAAAAACTTAATGTCATGTTTCAGATCAAACAATATTTTTTTTGAGAAAAAAATACCGTGAGGCCAAGAAAGAACGTGCCCGGGCGTTTCATTAATAAGTACTTAACGAAATATTTCAAAAATGGACGAAACAAAGATGTAAAAATATAAAATTGGTCCACCTGAAAAAAAAGAAGAAAAACTCTAGGAGTGGATCACCATATGTAGAACACATACTTAAAAGAAAATGCTAGCAGAATGCAACAACAAGTATCAAATTACTGCAAACGTTTCAAATTGAAACGAAAAAGAGCATTTTCATAGGTACCATCTTCAAGAGTGGATTTTATAAGTGAAAAGGATTACACAAAGGAATTTGCAAATACATCAAAACAAATATATATCGTATTTCTCTTGTTCATGGCTTAAAATTAAAGTGATTAAATAAATAGCCAAAGAAAAAAAAACCCCAACATGTTAAAATTAAATATTTATCAAGTTTTAATGGCATTCTTATACTTCCTCACTAATTCCCACCAGATGCTGGACAAAATGCCTAAAAGAACAGAACATCAATATTCAACACAAACAAGCATCAAAATTGCAATCATACTCAACTAGAAGCAAATGGATCTTCATTAAAGATCAGAAATTACAAACCAGATCTGTTCAAGAATCGGGCAAGAGCTCAACCTCATCTTGCTGCTGCTGTGCTGTCCTTTGCTTCAGTTCTTCCTCGTACTTGGTCGGCCTCCCCTTCATCTTTGCCTGCAAATTAAACAACCCATCAACCAATTAATTAGAAATATTGATGGAAAAACAAAAGAAAAGAAAGGGACTGATCAAAAAAAAAAAATGATGGCACCTTGTAGCTCTTTTCAACTCGGTGCAGGCATGTGAAAGGACAAAATGAAAATATATGTAGCAAAAATGAAGACAATTCTTTTTTAATTTCTTTAAAAAATTATTTTTCCATGCTTTCCAAATCCGGAATATACTGTTTATAATTACAACTATCAAGAAATCATACAATGAATCAATGATACAACCTCCAAAATTCTCAGTAATAAAAAAACGCCTCGGAGAGGCTACAGGTTTAAAGAATGTAGCTAGTTACAATCTCAATGAGAAGTGATGGTGATCAAGTTGAGAGACTTGTGCAGCAACGATCTGAATCTATCTGCTGGTTGTTTCTTGCAAGAACTCGAATCGCCATCAACATCTCTCTTGCACATAGAAAATCTCCGGCAGCCACTCGACCCGATGGCCGCGCAGGCGCTGAGAGCTCCGTCGACAATTGCCCAGCAGAGATCAAAATCGCCCGGGTTTTTCCCGAGCATTGGGAGCCGGCGCTGCCGGGCATACTCCTTGAGCGCACTGCGAATCACACCGGCCACGGAGTCGTCTGTGTTGACCAGCAGTCGGATCGGCCCCGGGCTGCCAGAGACGTTGACGGTGATGAGCATCCTGCTGCTTCTGCTTTTTTTCTTGAGAGCCATTGAGAGAGAAGACGAGAGGAAACTTGGTGAAGTTTTTGTGTGTGAATTGATCACAAATGGGTCCTTCCTTTTATAGGCAGGTTTTCAGTCAAGGTCTGCGGCGATCGGTGTCCTAATAAGACTAGGATTCCGCGTCTACTGGCGGGAAACTCGGCCAGCTCACTGCATTACAATGTTCGTTATACGCACGTGTGGTGTATTTATTGATCTGCCCGTCACGTGTGAGACTTGATGACTGCGCCAGCATTTTGGCCGGAAAATCATCCAATATAATGACAGTATTTTGAATTTGATTGTGTTAGTACATCAACCCAGCTGAATCCAACTTGCATGATCCAACGTCACTGTAACATCAAGAAGGAAATTTTAGGTCAACTCAATTCGATTGTGTCAGTTCAATTTGACTGTGTCAGTAAATCAACCCAACTTGATATTAGAGAATATCAGTGGCAACACGTGACTCGTGTACAACATGTAATAAATGTGAAAGAAACCTCTCAAGAAATCAACCAGATCCTAAAATCTCTCTATAAAGATAGGAACACATGCGACTCATGCACCATGTGTTTCTCATTCTCTCTCAGTCAATATTTCCTATTATTTCTCTTAAATCAGTGTAAACATGTGATCAATATGTGTATATATATACAAGTAAGAAGCATAGTTAGTTGTATCTTGTCATTACACAAATAATTATAATGATAAGATATCACTAGTTATGACAAGATACCAATAATTATGGTTTTTGGTTGTATATATATACACATATTGATCATATGTTTACATTGATTTAGAAGAAATAATAAGAAACATTGACTGAGAGAGAGAATAAGAAACACATGATGCATGAGTCCCGTGTGTCTCATGTGTACCTAACTTCATGGAGAGATTTTAGGATCTGGTTGATTTCTTGAGGGGTTTCTTTCATATTGATCACATGTTTCACATGAGTCACTTGTTATTACTGATATCTCTAGCACACCCCGCAAGCGAAGCGAGTTTGAAAGAACCGAGAGCTCGTTCTTCAGCATAGAAAATCTTAATGAGCTCAAAGGCTTAGTAAGGATGTCTGCTAGTTGGTCTTTAGTGCTCACAGACCGAACATCGAGGACTTTATTGGCGACATAGTCCCGCACAAAATGAATGTCGATCTCAACATGTCTAGAGCGTGAGTGAGGACGGATAGGATTGACTGAGAGATATGTTGCACCGAGATTGTCACAGAGAAATATTGGGGAGATTGCGGAAGTCCAAGCTCATGAAATAATGACTGCAACCAAACGACCTCTGCTGCAGCGTTTGCCATGCCTCTATACTCTGCCTCAGTTAGGGGTGAGCAGAGTTCGGTATAACCGAAATAACCGACCAAAAACTGAAACCCGAATCCGAACCGAACCGAACCGCTCTAGTTCGGTTCGATTTCGGTTTGTGTTTCAAAAACCGAACTGACCGAACCGAACCGAATCTCTACCCTATATATCACCCCCACCCAAATTCAATTTAGTGAATCATATAGTTCATAACAAAAACTGTGTGAACACTTATCTCATTACTTCTAGCAATACCATCTTTTTTATGTTGAATATGTGAAAGTTATGTTAAGTACATCATCACAATTAAGAATAATATTTATATTAATATAGTTCTTTTTTTCATTCTTGCCATTAAAAGTTAGTAATAATTATGTGACTTTTGATATAATAGCCCAAATATAACGTAAAAGTTTTAGAATTGAAATTTTTAATTCATACTAAGGTTAGGGTCTTTTTCTTATTTCTAATTTGGGTATTGAATATTTGAGATTAGAATATTAAAGGATGATAATATAATGGTGATTAAAAAATGTAAGAAATGATGGAAAAATATTGGCCTAACCGAAAAAAACCGAAAAACCGAACCGAACTTAGTCGGTTCGGTTCGGTTCGGTTGCTAAGTCTAATCGGTTCGGTTCGGTTTTACAAAAATTAGCAAAAACCGAACCGAACCGACCGATGCTCACCCTAGCCTCAGTGCTGGATCGTGCCACAGTGCACTACTTTTTCAAGCTCCAAGAAATGAGATTTGAACTAAGAAAGACACAATAGCCACTGGTGGATTTTCGATCATCGATCGGCCCTGCCCAATCTGCATCGGTGTAAGCAGTAAGCTGTACAGAAGAATGACGTGAGAGAAAAAGGCCATGCTGAATGATAGATTTGAGGTAACGGAGGATCCATTTACAGCACTCCAATGCTCGTCGGTTGGAGCTTGCATGAACTGAGCGACCTTGTTCACCGAGAAGGCAATATCGGTCTAGTAATCTTAGGTATTGTAGAGCCCCGCCGTACTTCGATAGACAAAGGGGTCAGAGAGAGGTTTGCCAACCTTTGAGAGCTTACAGGAAGTAGCCATAGGCGAGCTGACAGGCTTGATACCATCCATCTTGAGCTGGAAAAGCAAGTCACGGATGTACTTCTGTTGAGAGAGAAAGAGACCTGAGGGTGTATGGTGACACTCCATGCCCAAGAAATAGTGCAGTGGGCCGAGGTCTTTTAATGAGAACTCTAGGCCTAGTTCAAGAATAAGACGAGTGACAGCCCGTGAGTCATTGTCTATGATGATGATGTCATCCACATAGATAAGAACAAGAAGACCTATCCCTACCCGTCGAAGGAAGAGAAATGTGTCAGACTTGGAGCCCACAATGCCCATTGTGACTAGATAACTGCTGAGGCGAGAAAAACCAGGTCCGCGGCCTTAAAACATGCCATCGATACTGCTCTGAAGCTTGCATTCATGATTGGGACGAGCGGGATCGATGAACCCCGAAGGTTATTCCATGTAGATCGTCTCAGTAAGAAAATCCTGCAAAAATGCATTATTCACATCAACTGTCGAATGGACCACCCCTTGGAGACAGCTAGACTGCACACGGTACGGACAGTGGTCAGTTTGATGACCGGACTGAATGTCTCAACATAGTCTAATCCTACTTGTTGATAAAAACCCTTAGCCACCAGGCGGGCCTTATACCTATCAACAAACCATTAGGTTATGTTTTACCTTGAAAACCCATTTGCAGCCAACCAGATTCATGGTAGAGTGGTACGGCACAAGAGACGGGTTTTGTTCTTAAGTAAGGCATTCATCTCAGTGTCCAATGCCCTGCGTCACTTGAGATCTTTGTGGGTTCGACAGGAGAGGTGGCCAAGTCAGCCATGAGACAAGTAGGCATGAGAGACCGGGTGGCTAGCCAAACCTTTGGTGTTCTGGTGTTATCCTGTATTCTGATGACCATATGGTGGGTACTGATAGGAGGGGGGCTGGGAGAGGCCGAGGATTTGGACGATGAGGACTCATCGACGGGCGCTGGTGGAGGTGGTGGAGAAGGAGTATATGAGGGAGGTGCTGGTGGAGGAGAAGAGTTATTGGTGGGGCCCGCAGGAGATGATGAGACTGGAACAATGGAAGGTAACAGAGGCGTGGAGTAGGGATCAGTGGTGAGGGCGTGGGAGCTGGTGGTGAGAGAGAGGATAGAGGGGACTGGAAAGGAAAGGATGACTTATCGAATACAACATCCCGGGAGATGTAAATATGACTAGAGGGGACATGTAGACATTGATAACCTTTATGCAAAATCGAGTAACCTAAGAAGACACATTGACTGGAACGAAAATCAAACTGATGAGTATGGCATGAATGCAGATGAGGATCACAACCAAAAATGTGTAAGGAAAGGTAATCACGTGCTTTATAAAATAATTTCTGATAGGGAGAGAGATTGTGGAGGACGGGGGTGGGCATTCTATTGATAAGAAATAAGGCAGTTTGGAAAACATAAGGCCAGTAATGAAATGAAACATTAAATCGGGTTAGAAGAGTGAGACCGGTCTCGACAAGATGGCGGTGCTTTCTCACTGCAGTGCCGTTTTAGGCACTATGTGTGGACAGGATATGCGATGAGCAATACCTGAGAAGACAAGTAAGGTTTGAATTTGATGAACTCTCCACCACCATCAGTTTGGAGTGCTTTAATGGAACGCTCAAGAAATTTCTCTACATGAATTTTGAACTTAAGAAAAATGGAGAAAGTATCACTTTTATTAATTAAAGGATAAAGTCAAACGTACTTACTGTTGTGATCTACAAAGCTAATATAATAGCGATGGCCACTTACAGCGGACACAGGAGACGGACCCTATAGATCAGAGTGAATAAGCTCTAAAGGTGCAGTAGCAACCGTAGAAGATGGTGAAAAAGAGAGATGGTGATTTTTTCCTTACTAACAGGGGATACAGAGAGGGGTACCAGCACAGTCAGTGAAGAAAGGAAGCCGGTTCTGAAATAAAATACTAGAGACAACTTTAGTGGAGGGATGACCTAGGCGCTCATGTTAGACGGAGAAAGATGCACGCTCACCGAGAAGAGCCTGGGGAGAAGCGGTGAAGCTATGGTTCCCTAGGGAGAAGACATACAGGTCATCCTTAAGTTGTCCCTGCAGTAGAGTTTTTCGAGTGGAGAGATCCTTGACAAAATAAGGAATTCAAGAAAGACTTTATTATCAGCAGCAAATTGACTAACAGATAGAGGATTTTTAATGATGCTAGGAACATGTAAAAGATTTATCAAGACAAAAGAAGACGCATGAGAACACAATAAAGAAGCACCAGTAGAACGGATAGGCAAACCTGTCCCATTACCCATGCGAACTCTGTCGGGTCCTTTATTTTCTGAATGAACCGCCATATTCGCCATGTCAGCCGTTAGGTGATAAGTGGCTACAGAGTCAACATACCAGTTGGGATCGGCTGGAGTATTCTCATAAGAGTGGAGAAGAGCCGTTGGGCTAGCCGAAGGAGAAGGACCATCATAACGATTGTAGCAATATTTATCAAGTTTTAATGGCATTTTTATAATTTTCCACTACTACCCACAAGATGCTCGACAAAATGCCTGAAACAACAGAACATCAATATTCAACCCAAACAAGAATAAAAATTGCAATCATACTCAACTAGAAGCAAATTTATTAAGGATCAGATATTACAAACCAGATCAGTTCAAGAATCGGATTAATTAGAAATATTGATGGAAAAACAAAAGAAAGAAAGGGACTGATCACAAAAAAAGAAAAAGGAAAGATGGTGTCTTGTAGCTCTTTTCAACTCGGTGCCGGCATGAAAGGACAAAATGAAAATATATGTAGCGAAAATGAAGACAACTCTTTTTCTTTAATTACTTTAAAAATAATTTTTCCATGCTTTCCAAAATCGGAATATACTGTTTATATTTACAACTATCAAGAAATCATACAACGAATCAATGATACAACCTCCCAAAATTCTCAGTAATCAAAAAACGCCTCGGACAGGCTACAGGTTTAAAGAATCTCGCTAGTTACAATCTCAATGAGAAGTGATGGTGATCAAGTTGAGAGACTTGTGCAGCAACGATCTGAATCTATCCGCTGGTTGCTTCTTGCAAGAACTCGAATCGCCATCAACATCTCTCTTGCACATTGAAAACCTTCGGCAGCCACTCGACCCGATGGCCGCGCAGGCGCTGAGAGCTCCGTCGACAAATGCGCAGCAGAGATCGAAATCCTCGGGGTCTTTCCCGAGCACTGGGAGCCGGCGCTGCCGGGCATACACCTTGAGCGCACTGCGAATCACACCGGCCACGGACTCGTCCGTGTTGACCAGCAGCCTGATCGGCCCCGGACTGCCAAAGACGTCGACGGTGATGAGCATCCTGCTGCTTCTGCTTTTTTTCTTGAGAGCCATTGAGAGAGAAGACGAAAGGAAACTCGAAGTTTTTGCGTGTAATTGAGAGAAGACGAGAGGAAACTTTGAAGTTTTTGTGTGTGAATCGATCACAAATAGAAATGGGTCCTTTTTATAGACAGGTTTTGAGTCAAAGTCTGCGGCGGTCTTTGTCCTAATAGGACTCGGACGCGGGGAACTCGGGGGAACTAAGCCAGCTCACTACCTTACAATGTTCTTTATACGCACGTGTGGTGTATTTATTGATCTGTTGGTCACGTGTGAGATATGGTGGCTGGCGCATGCATTTTGGCCGGAAAATTATCCAATATTTATGACAGAATTTTTGAATTTGATTGCTTTAATAAATCAACCAAGCTGAACCCAACTTGCCCGATCCAGCGGGACTCAAACTTGAAGAAGGAAATGTAAGGTCAACTCAATTCGATTGTGACAGTATATCAACCCAACTTGATACAATACAATCATACGGATACGTGAATATGTAATTTTACAAAAAACCACTAAAGTATAAAATGTTTGGAGACTAACTATTTTTAAGAGTTGGCATATTGAGAAAGAAAATAAATTTGAGTATTAGACATGATAAAAAAAAACTAATAAGAGTTATTAGAAATGCTAAAATAATTTGGATCACTTGACACCAGTGGTGGAATTATATAGAGCCTAGTGTGCACGGATGGCCACATATGATTTTTATAAAAAGTTTTGAAACTCATAATAAACCTTAATCTTTACACATAATATACATTTTCTTTCCATTTAAGTCTCTAGAGTTATGTTATCATTTAGCACAATTTTAAAATTTAATACTCCTCTTTTTATGTGATATGACCGCTGAATTCAAGCATAAAAATCTCCATTCTATCAACAAAATAAAACTAAAAACAAAATTATAACTACTACTCTCACAGGAAAAAAAAATGTCAGCCTCAACATATAACAAAAATGAAATATAAATAAAAAAACAGAACAGAAAATAACATCACAACACAAAAATTTAATCTTTCAAACTTGCGTGTTTCAAATAGTAAAATACCTGTAGCTATATCCCATTCGATATCCCTCTCAAACAAGACTACCATCCTCACAGAAAAAAATATGTCAGCCTCTATATACAGTAAAAATAAAAATTTAAAAAAAAAAGAGAGTAGAAAATCACAAACACAACACAAATATTTAGTCTGTCAAACTTACAGATTTCAAATAGTTCTCCTCTCCTCTCCTTTAGTTACATGCAACTTCAAATCATCTCCAAACGAATCAAACTATGACAGACTCTGGATTTACATTCAATGTGCAGAGCAAGTACCAAGTATAACCAGTAAGTTAGTCTACTGTCAACAGTGACTTTACGTAAGACTACTACTACTCAGAAAAAAATCAGCCAGAACCCTTCATTGCTTCCCAAAAACACTTACAGTACTGCTTATCATGTTGCCTGCCACATTAGAAAGCTCGAAGATCTCTGACCCGTCCACAAGCAATGAACTTCTCGATGTATCAAGGCCCTCACCCAGCCATGGCCCATTCTCACCCAACTCCCCCATGGAAAGAATTGTTTGGAAGCCTTCAAACAATTTTGTCCTGCTTGAAGTCAAATCAGAAAGTCCTTAAAGTGCATTCGGTCGGACAATGGTGGTGAATACATTAGACCATTTTAGACCATTTGATTAATATTATAAATTAATTATAGTACATTATAAGTTAAAGCGCATTATGGAGTAGAATTTTGCAAGTTAATATAGTATTGGGTCGAAAAAGATTTGTCGTAAATTCATACTTAAAGGCAAACCGAAAAAACCTCTGAAGTGCATTCGATCGGACAATGGTGGTGAATACATTGGACTTTTTGATGAATATTGCAAGTTAAATGGTGTTATGAGAGGTAAAGAACATAGAAAACACTGGTGGAGCTAGAAAATTTCATAAGATGGGGCAAAAAACAGTATATTAAATGCCATATTTAGAAAAAGTAAATAGAGAGAGAAAAAAATTAAATTGGTATAAGAATAGGTTATATAGATGCCAATTTATTTTTAATTTCTAATAATATTTATAAGTACATCATTATCGGTAGAATTTACTTTAGATATAGAAAATTTCAATACCTTCCAATGAAAATAAGTAAATAAAACAATAGGAAAATTAAAATTACTACCACAAAATAACTAAAAAAAAGATGGTTCATATTACAACTTTATTAGAATAAAAATCGAATAGTCCAACTAATAGTTTCTTTTAAAGAATAAAAAAGTTTAAAAAATGTCAATGAGACTTGACGCAATGGTAAAAGAGTTTGGTTGGAAAATAGAAAGTCGCAACAAGACAGAGCTAAGAGCTTTGTTAAAAAAAAGGAAGGAAAAAAAGATAATTTCTTGTTCACCTGATAATTTCATGTCCACCTTCGTCTTCTATCAAATTTTCTTCTTTAATTGTCCACTTTCATCAATAACTCTCTACTTTATCCATTTCTTTTCAATTTTTTAATGGTGCACAGAAATTTAAAAAATGGACAAATTCTTTTAATACGTGGACAGAAAAGTTAAAAATTGGACAGTATGATTCACAAATTTTTGTCCTCTCTTTTTTATATTACAAATTCATTACAAATAGAAATTTCATCAACTCAAATTGATATTCTCAAATTCAATAAGCTCATCGCAAATTTGTTTACTTTTAGATTAATAAGTAAACATAAATATCAACACGATTGTCATCAAACTGAGTAAATTTCAAAAAATAAAACTCAATAAAATTACAATTCAATAAATCTTAATAAACATACTTTAATCCAAGTTCCAAAGAAATCTCAAAAATTTTACATCAAAATTAACATCAAAATTACATCAAAAAATCAAATAAATACAAATAATCAAAAAAAATACATTTGTCCACTATATTCAATTTTTGTCCAAATTTGTTTACAAATATAGCAAAATTCATCACAAATCGGAAATCCACCGTAAATAACAAACTCACCAAAAAGAATATATTACAATTCATTACAAATTTATTACTCATCCTCAAAATTACATAAAAATCACAAAATGTCAAAGTCGAATTTTGCTCATGAATTACAAAATCACAAAAATCAAATTTTGCTCTTTAATTACAAAAATCACAAAATTTTGCCCAGATGACAAATTTCGTCCGAATCAAGATCACAAATTTATGCCCAAATCAAGGTCACAAATTTCACGTCGGAGCTGCTGCATCTTCACGATCTGAGGTTCACGGATCTCGCCGGATCTCGCGGAGCTACAGTCGGGGACAGATCGAGGGTGGCTTGGGGGCGGATCTTACCGGAGCTTCTGTGATCTTCAAGTAGATTATCAGAGCAGCTGTGATCTTCACGGAGAATCACCCGAGCTGCTGCGATGTTCACAAATCGAGGGTAGATCTGAGGCTCAAGAAGCTCGTTGGGCTCGCCGGAGCTCGCTGAGATTGGCGAGCTCGGTGAGCTCGCTGGACTCGTCACATCTTCACGGAAATCGCTCCTATTCTTCTTCCCACCCATCCATCCCTCCCTCCCTCTCTCTTCTCTCTCTTTCTTTATTAAAATTGTACACGGGGAACAGATTTGACAGAGGGGTATTCTGGACTTTTAACGCTTACATTGACCTATGTGCATACAACCAGCGTACACAGGATCCAGAAGTACAAATACTGGTATTGAGGGACTTTTTAGCACGCATGCAAATTTCAGGGAGTTTTGGCACAATTTAAACTCCCTGAGAACCTAATAGCAATTTCCCAAAAATTATTCTTGTACCCAAGATAAAGATAAGTTATAATTTATCTTTGTACAGAAAAATTATCTCCAGACCCAAAAGAATTATTATTTTAATTTGCATACCGACATAGTTCATTTGTTTGCAATTTTTTTTTATACTGCAATACTTATTTTATGTTTATGCAGCTAAATGAATGTTCATGATATATTCTACCATTGACTTGCTATAAACATAACGCACATAGTTTTCTTTTTTGTTAATATATTATTTTCTAAATACAAATTCTAAAACTTTCTTCAAATGTTTTATTGATTTATTCTTTAAATAAAAATCTCCTCAAGTACCTACAAGTGAGACTCAAAAGTGAAAGTTATAGTTTGCATATCATCTGAGAACTGAATTGATTTGATTTGTGACTTGGCAAAGCAAACTATTTGTTTCCCAGATCTTGTATTAATTATATGCTAGCTTATATATTTTACGTCAGATTTGTAATGAGCTTCACATATATCGATCAAATGCCCATGAGTACAACTTTTTCTTTTTTGTTACAAGTATGGTCATGCATAATGTTTAATCCTTTTGATTTGATTTGTGACTTGTTGAGTAGGCTATTTGTTTCCTTGATATCGTATTATGTGCAAGCATATGTGTTTTTATGTCGTTTTCTGCGTATTACACTGCAACAAAATGGACCTGCAAGCGGTTTAAAACATCCGTTAAAAAGCAATAACGGCGGTTCAAAAACTACCGTCTATCCGGACGATGTGGAAATTTCACGGTGGTTTTGACTGTCGTCAAATCAAACATTTCTTGATGGTTCTCGTAAGAATCATTACGAACACACGGATTTTTCACGGTGATTTTCTGTAAAAGGCATCATGAAAAGTTATCATTTTACGGTGATTATATATATAACCGACGTTAAATGTCTATGAAAATTTTAATTTTTCATGATAGTTCTATAATAATCGTCGTGAAAAGGTTATATCTCATGACTGTTGAATTTAAAATTGCTGTGAAATATTTATGAAAAATTAATCTTTCTCGGATGTCGAAAGCCATATCAAGACTTTCGACTGCTGTTTTTTGAAATCGTTTCAATAGCTAGTGTAAAATTATGTGGCGCCGGTCTTTAAAAACCCTAGATCTGTTAAAACTCAATCATTGTTTTCGACCTCCTCTCTCTCTCTCATCATCTTTCCGACTCTCACCTCCTCTCATATCAAAATTTCTCCTCTCTTGGCTCAAATTCATTGATTTCTACGAGTTTCTTTGCTTTCTCAACTTAGATCTACATCAATTATCAAGTTTATTGGCTGATTTTGTTTGAATTTGTTTATCCAAAACCTTAGTGACGTGGTCATCCGACGACAACAGAAGTACCACAAATTTATTCGTTCTTATTGATTAGAGTCTGTACTTTTATTTTATTGAGTAGATTTTTATTTAGTAGTTTTATTTTATCTTGTTTAGTCTCCTATCGTTTGTGTGGTAAGTGTGAGAGTTTTGTAAGCATATAAAAGAAAGAGTCAATAAGAGTTGTAAAAAAATAAAATTTGATTAATGAAATTGAGTTATTTTTGCAATGGAAATCTCTTTACGAGTTTAGAGTGTAAAACCCAGTTCAATAAGTTTTAGAGTGTGAAATTCTAATCCTAGTTATCCTCTTGACTCCTCGTCTCAAAATCCCATTACATTCAAATCCTAATCCTATCTCAAATTCTCAGCCATCCAAATTAAAAAAAAAAAAAAAAAGAACATATCTCAAAACCCTAGCTGCCAGGCCTCTTCATTTGATCTTGTTTTCCCCACGTGGCACCCATCTCTCCCTTCTCTCTTCATCTCTCTGTAAACAACCAGCCAACAGAATCCATCCTCTTCAACACCGTGATGACCTACTCCTCCTTTCGCCTTCTGTGATCGCCTTCATCTCCGTCTCCTCGTACTGCGCCTGCAACCGAGTCCAGGGTAGGCCGAGCACCGCCACATTGGAGCCCTCACATGCCTGTCCGACAACGCCTCGGTCTTGTCCGCGTCCTCACCATCAACAATGGATGCATCAACCCTCTGCCTTCTACCCCTCTGAGCTCCCTGCCTCCTTTTTCTTCGTTGTTCTCGCGCAGACAACCAAGCACTGCCTTGTCTTCCCCGCAACCACTTCCACTGCCCTGTAATGCAAGGACAGAATCAGAGAATCAGAAAGAAAGTTATTCAACACGAGATCAATATCAGTATCAGATCCGGCCAGTTCAGTCATAAAATTCAACAGAGCTTCAAAGATCAACAACACGCTGAGCTATAAGATCAGAGTAATAGATCCAAGCAAATCAACGAGGCACAGGATACCTGAGAACGTAGCTTCTCAATAGGTAAATACTCCTTTCAACTATCAGGTTATCAATTGGATACATCACAAGTTTATCTTTAAAATATTGTCACTATTTTATGTTGTCCACTTATATCGTGAGAGTTGTCTGTTACACTTGTGTTCTTGTTGATCTTAATAATTGATCATAAAATTATTATAAACTTTAATGGAATATTGTGATTGGATATATTAAGGCTAGAAATATCTACACTACAATTGCAAACATTGTTAAAATTATCTTGTGACACTGCTAGTTTTAAGTAATTCCTATTGAAGATCAATATTTTTAGGCGAATTCAAGTTATCATTAATTGATGAATAAGATCTCTATTTCACATCACCTAGATTTCTACTTTTGAGTAAATCTCTTAATCTTACTCTTTTATTTTCAATAGTATCTTAGTTCATTCTCATCCTTATCGTTTCACCACGATTTTTTGGGAAAAGAGACAGTGATGATTCCTCATCAAATCTTCATCCCCACTCCCCAAATTTGTGAGCAATCAAGCTCAACAAAATTTTGACTCCATCTGTTCTAAGAAGATAATCGCACTGGTAGGAAATCAATTTCGATGATCTTGAAAATTTTAATGTTGAATTCCCTTTCTTTGTATTTTCTTGGTGCTAGATCTTTTGAATTTGTAAGAACTATATCCATCAAATGTTTTATGCTAACTTGACTATTAGAGATGGTGTTCTTTTCAGTCGAGTGAATGTGTAGATGATATTAAGTGATTTGAACTTGCTAGTTTTCTTGATATTTTGTATCTAAGATTTGACTTATACAATGAATCTCTGTCTTCATTCAATCAGTTTCCTGAAGGTCATTCTCGTGAATATGCTTCTCGTCTGATCTCAATAATCTTGATCTCTCTCTGATTCTTAATGAGGATATTACTATTTCACACATCGAAGCCAAGTTCTTGCAAAATCCTTTTGCATAATATTGTTCCTGAATCTGAAACTTTGAATAAAGCAATGAAATGCATTCCTCTTCTCACTTATTGTCTCTTATCTTTCCTTTTGATAAATTGTCACAAATTGATCTTTGAAATCATAACTGCTTCTCATATTCTATCTAATAGTTTATCTTTTGGCATGCTACTCACTCAGCTCTTCTGATTTTGGCACATTGATATTTCAGAGGATATTTCTATTTCACCTCTTGAACCTTTGCTTCCTTTGCCCTACAATATGGCTGTCACTCCACTATGAACCAGATCTTTCACGGTTACCACTAGAAACTTCAGGTTGCTCTTACGAGACTGAGTCAGATGAAGAAGACTGAGCTACTATATCCTTTTGTTGATGAATGACGAAAAAGGGGAGAAAGATTATAGAGTTATGGAGATTATGGAGTTATTGAAGATATTGAAGATTTCTTAGATTTTTTAACACTTTTTGGAGTTTGAAGACGTTATCTAGTTTATCTTTTGTTTTGTTTTGTTCTGTTTTAGGAATTGTATTGTAGTGGATATTTAAATATTTAAGTTTATATTTGGATTGTATGGAATATTTAGAATGTTTTATGGTTATGATTTCTAATCAATTTGGTTGTGTAATCAATTTAGTTATGTAGTTGACTTTAAAATAGTAAGAATATTTGGTTTGAATTTGAAATTAACTGTTTATGGATGGTTGTATGGATGAATATGCATATGAATGAATATTTTGTATTGGTATCTGTTGGCCCAAAAGTTACAATCCCCGATTTTGTGTTTTGATAATAACAAAGCATATGTAGTTGTTTAGTACTAATCATTCAAGTGTTTTAAGTGTGTTTCAGGATTCAAGAAGATTTAATAGGTTTCTTTCTTTAAAGGAAGGTGTTGATGGCTCAAGGGTACTCAAGTAAGGGATTGAAGCTCAAAGCACTCAACGTCGCTATCAGAGAAGCTCGCTTAAAGATTCTTGTGATCGCTTAGAACTTGTAAGAACCTAGTTTGTTAAAGAGTAGAGATAGATTTGATGCTCAAAGATATACACACACAAAAGGCACGTTTTGAAAGTATAGTTTATTTTGTATTAGTGTTTTGACATGTTTGATTTTGATACATAATTCCACATTTCTCAAAATTTATATCTCAGTTTGGAACTTGTATCTCTTTGCCCATATATATTTTTCCTTTCAAAACCATACAAAATTATTTATAAAAATTTCTTAGTTTCAAAATAGACCTTGGTATTGGTTTGACCTAGGTCGGTCGACTGTGGGTCGACCGTGCCTATTTCAGGCCAGGACGGTCGACCGACCGCACGGTCGACCGAACCTCTAGCCGAGGGGTATGCATGTTGGAGCATATTCATGGTCGACTGGCCGGTCGACTGCTCTCCCCTGCGTCAATCGATGTGTCGACTGTCATCATTTTGGTCTCGGTTAAAATTGGTCGATGGAGCGGTCGACCGAATGCCAACGATTGGATTTTTTAAATAGTACCGGTTGACCGGTCGGTCGACCGACACACTGCCAGGATGGCAGTAACGGCCAGGTTTCAAAATCTGTCTTTTAAACATGTTTTTAAAATGTGGATTTTGAATTCTGAAGATCAAATACTTCTCTTTATGATCTGGTAAACTATTCTAAATATGTTTTTCTACAACCTATATAAAAGATCATTGGGATTGAATTATATAACAACAAATTCTCTTGATCAAGTTTTTGTTTCAAAGTGAAAAGTTTTCAAAGTTTTCTTTTATACTTTCAATTCCAAAATTTTTAATTGAGTTTTTTCCTCTTATATTCTTTCTATTTTGATTTCTACTCTCACATACATCCTTGAGCTTAAATCTACTTTTTACTATATAGGGATTTGTAAGAGAGTGTTTGTGATCTCTTAATCACCAAGAGCTTGCGATCTCAATTGTCTTTCTGCTACCTCTGGTGTAGAGGATTGAGTTGGGGAGTTGTGTACTCTGAGTGGTTGTAATTCCTTATTGTAAGGTGCTTTTGAGGAAAATCCGTTAGTGGATAGTGAAATCATTCACAGTGGTGAAGGCGGAGACGTAGAGCAGTGGCTCGAACCTCGAAATGAATTTTTATATTTGTGATTGCCTTGTTATCTCTATTTCATTTATTTGTTTATTATTCATTCATTTTATCGATCATTACTCAATTTTATCGATCATTACTCATCTCAAGAAGAAAGCAATTGAGCACCTCAACTCTTATCTAGAGGAATCACGAGGAAAAGTTCAGAGCCTTTCATGGGGAATACGACTTCAATTCTTATTTTGAGTGATCAGTTTGCATCATATATTAAAATTATTTAGAATTTGCATTTGATTAGCATTACACCTATTCACCCCCCTCTACTGTATTTTGGTATCAAGGCATTGGTCTATAGTTTTTGGTTTAACCACCTTAGAAAAATCCTGTTTGCTAATCACTTCATTAACATCTTCATTCTCATCCACTATAGTAAAAATGACTGAAGGTATTAAGACCCCTCCCAAGTTTAATGGCCTTAACTTTTCCATATAGAAGGTTAAGATGACTGTGTTTTTGCAATCCCTAGGAAATCGGATTGTAAAGGCGCGGTGACTAACCCTTTAGTGTACCCGCTGGTGATGAGGACACTTAGTCCGACATTGCACCAAAGAATTTGATGCCAATGCAAAGGCATACTATGCGTTGCTTCAAGTCTTGAACGATAATGACATAGCTAGGGTCATTCATTACAAATCCGCTTATGAGATTTGGTCACACTTAGTGGTCACTTACGAGGGAACATCACAAGTCAATAGGGTTAAAATTGATCTCTTGCATTCCCAATATGAGAATTTCACTATGCATGAACATGATCTATTGATGATATAGTTACAAATTTACTAAAATCACTAATAGTCTTGCTTCTCTAGGTGATGCTATGATATCTACACTACAATTGCAAAACTTGTTAAAACTTATCTTGTGACACTGCTAGTTTTAAGTGATTTCCTACTGAAGATCAATATTTTGGGGCGAATTCAAGTTTATCATTGATTGATGAATAAGATCCCTATTTCACATCACCTAGATTTCTACTTTTGAGTAAATCTCTTAATCTTACTCTTTTATATTCAATATGTATCTTAGTTTCATTCTCATCCTTATTGTTTCACCATGATTTTGGGAAAAGAGACAGTGATGATTCCTCATCAAATTCTTCATCCCCACTCCAAAATTTGTGAGCAATCAAGCTCAGCAAAATTTGACTCCATCTGTTCTAAGAAGATAATCGCACTGGTAGGAAAATCAATTTCGATGATCTTGAAAATTTTAATGTTGAATTCCCTTTCTTTGTTCTTGGCTAGATCTTTTGAATTTGCATGAGAACTATTATCCCAATCTTGTTCAAATGTTTTACGCTAACTTGACTATTAGAGATGGTGTTCTTTTCAGTCGAGTGAATGGTGTAGACATTAAGATGATTTGTGATGAACTTACTAGTTTTCTTGATATTTTGTATCTAAGATTTGACTTATACAATGAATCTCTGTCTTCATTCAATCAGTTTCCTGAAGGTCATTCTCGTGAATATGCTTCTCGTCTGATTCTCAATAATCCTGATCTCTCTATGATTCTTAATGAGGATATTACTATTTCACACATCGAAGCCAAGTTGTTGCAAAATATTTGCATAATATTGTTCTGAATCTGAAACTTTGAATAAAGCAATGAAATACATTCCTCTTCTCACTTATTGTCTCTTATCTTTCCTTTGATAAATTGTCACAAATTGATCTTTGAAATCATAACTGCTTCTCATATTCTATCTAATAGTTTATCTTTTGGCATGCTACTCACTCAGCTCTTCAGATTTTGGCACATTGATATTTCAGAGGATATTTCTATTTCAACTCTTGAACCTTTGCTTCCTCTACCTACAATATGGCTATCACTCCACTATGAACCAGATCTTTCACGGTTACCACTAGAAACTTCAGGTTGCTCTTACGAGACTGAGTCAGATGAAGAAGATGAGCTACTATATCCTTTTGTGATGAATGACGAAAAAGGGGAGAAAGATTATAGAGTTATGGAGATTATGGAGTTATTGAAGATATTGAAGATTCTTAGATTTTTACACTTTTTGAGTTTGAAGACGTTATCTAGTTTATCTTTTTGTTTGTTTTGTTCTGTTTTAGGAATTGTATTGTAGCGGATATTAAAATTTAAGTTATATTTTGGATTGTATGGAATATTTAGAATGTTTTATGGTTATGATTTCTAATCAATTGGTTTGTGTAATCAATTTAGTTATGTAGTTGACTTTAAAAATAGTAAGAATATTTGGTTTGAATTTGAAATTAATTGTTTATGGATGGTTGTATGGATGAAAATGCATATGAATGAATATTTTGTATTGGTATCTGTTGGCCCAAAAATTACAATCACCGTTTTGTGTTTTGATAATAACAAAGCATATGTAGTTGTTTAGTACTAATCAATTCAAGTGTTTTAAGTGTGTTTCAGAGTTCAAGAAGATTTAATAGGTTTCTTCTTTAAGGAAGGTGTTGATGGCTCAAGGGTACTCAAGTAAGGGATTGAAGCTCAAGCACTCAACGTCGCTATCAGAGAAGCTCGCTTAAGATTCTTGTGGTCGCTTAGAACTTGTAAGAACCTAGTTTGTTAAAGAGTAGAGATAGATTGATGCTCAAAGATATACACACACAAAAGGCACGTTTTGAAAGTATAGTTTATTTTGTATTAGTGTTTGACATGTTTGATTTTGATACATAATTCCACATTTTCTCAAAATTTATATCAGTTTAGAACTTGTATCTCTTTGCCCATATATTTCCCTTTCAAAACCATACAAATTATTTATAAAAATTTCTTAGTTTCAAAATAGACCTTGGTATTGGTTGACCTAGGTCGGTCGACTGTGGGTCGACCGTACCTATTTCAGGCCAGGACGGTCGACCGCACGGTCAACCGAACCTCTAGCCGAGGGGTATGCATGTTGGAGCATATTCATGGTCGACTGGCCGGTCGACTGCTCTCCCCGCGTCAATCGATGTGTCGACTGTCATCATTTTGGTCTCGGTTAAAATTGGTCGATGGAGCGGTCGACCGAAAGCCAACGATTGGATTTTTTAGTACCGGTTGACCGGTCGGTCGACCGACACACTGCCAGGATGGCAGTAACGGCCAGGTTTCAAAATCTGTCTTTTAAACATTTTTAAAATGTGAATTTTTAAGTTCTGAAGATCAATACTTCTCTTTATGATCTGGTAAACTATTCTAAATGTGTTTTCTACAACCTATATAAAAGATCATTGGGATTGAATTTATATAACAACAAATTCTCTTGATCAAGTTTTTGTTTCAAAGTGAAAAGTTTTCAAGTTTTCTTTTATACTTTCAATTCCAAAATTTTTAATTGAGTTTTTCCTCTTATATCTTTTTCTATTTGATTTTACTCTCACATACATCCTTGAGCTTAAATCTACTTTTACTATATAGGTATTGTAAGAGAGTGTTTGTGATCTCTTAATCACCAAGAGCTTGCGATCTCAATTGTCTTTCTGCTACCTCTGATGTAGAGGATTGAGTTGGGGAGTTGTGTACTCTGAGTGGTTGTAATTCCTTATTGTAAGGTGCTTTTGAGGAAAATCCGTTAGTGGATAGTGAAATCATTCACAGTGGTGAAGGCGGAGACGTAGAGCAGTGGCTCGAACCTCGAAATGAATTTTATTATTTGTGATTGCCTTGTTATCTCTATTTCATTTATTTGTTATTATTCATTCATTTTATCGATCATTACTCATCTCAAGAAGAAAGCAATTGAGCAACTCAACTCTTATCTAGAGGAATCACGAGGAAAAGTTCAGAGCCTTTCATGGGGAATACGACTTCAATTCTTATTTTGAGTGATCAGTTTGCATCATATATTATAAATTATTTAGATTTGCATTTGATTAGTATTACACCTATTCACCCCCCTGTAGTGTATTTTCAATTGGTATCAAGGCATGGTCTCTAGTTTTTGGTTTAACCACCTTAGAAAAATCCTGTTTGCTAATCACTTCATTAACATCTTCATTCTCATCCACTATAGTAAAAATGGCTGAAGGTATTAAGACCCCCCCAAGTTTAATGGCCTTAACTTTTCCATATAGAAGGTTAAGATGACTGTGTTTTTGCAATCCCTAGGAAATCGGATTGTAAAGGCGGTGACTAAACCCTTTAGTGTACCCGCTGGTGATGAGGACACTTAGTCTGACATTGCACCAAAGAATTTGATGCCAATGCAAAGGCATACTATGCGTTGCTTCAAGCCTTGAACGATAATGACATAGCTAGGGTCATTCATTACAAATCCGCTTATGAGATTTGGTCACACTTAGTGGTCACTTACGAGGAACATCACAAGTCAATAGGGTTAAAATTGATCTCTTGCATTCCCAATATGAGAATTTCACTATGCATGAACATGATTCTATTGATGATATAGTTACAAATTTACTAAAATCACTAATAGTCTTGCTTCTCTAGGTGATGCTATTGATAATGACCAAAAGATGAGGAAGGTCATTCGTGATCTTCCACCGTGAGGAAGGTCATTCGTGCTCTTCCACCATCATGGGAATTCAAAGCTACAACCTTAAAAGAGCTCAATGACAAAGAAGAGATGAAACTCATAGGTCTTATCAGAAATTTTAAGACTCATCTGATAGAGAAGAATGCTACGGAAGAAACGCGCGCAAAAAGTAAAAGACGATTGCCTGACATGATGAAAAGAAAATGATGATGAAGATCTTTTCCTCCTTGTGAAAAATGTAAGAGGATGTACAATAAGGCCAAGTACAACAATAGAAGACGATGGCAAGAGAAGGAGGACAGAAAATATTTGTTTCAACTGTCAGAAACTCGGACATTTCATTGCCGAATGTCCGAAAATCAAAAACAAGCCATCTACCTCAACAAGCTATCTACCTCAAAGAAGTCATATAAGAAAGCTCTCAAAGCAACATGAGATTCGGAAAGTGAATCCAAAGAAGAGGTGGACACGGCAAACGTGTGTTTCATGGCAAATTATAACACACCTAAAGTAACCTTTGAAATGTCATTGATGAATGTGAATTAACCATGGATGAATTAGGAGAGGCATTGAAGAACTTTCAAATATTATGATTTTCTAAAGAAGAAATACCTATAAACGATAAAGAAAAATGAAACTCTTTAAAATAAAATTATCACTCTTTCTAAAAAAAGGATGCTTTATCTTCTGCTCTCATATCTACTCAAAAATATTTTTGATGCATACAAGATTTCATGTAAAGCAAAATTTCTCATGATGATGAAAATAAAAATTTCTATTTTAAAAACTAAACACTTTGAAAAATATTTTAAAGAAACGTGAGTTTGATAAGGCCATGTTTTCTAAGAAAAATTCTTTAAAGAAACATATTCATGCTACACACACTAAACATGCTCATGTTTCACATGCTCATCATTCACATCATGTATTTATGTATGGTAGAGTATATTCATGCACTTATTGTGGCCGGAATGATCACTTGATAAATTTTGTTCTGATCGTACAAATACTTTTAATAATCATATTTGAGTTTGAAGTACTAACGTCATAGGACCCAAGAAATATGAGTACCAAAATCAATAACTTCATTATTTGTGTAGGTACACACCAAGGCTCCAAGATATAGGGAGCAGTGGTATCTTAATAGCGGTTACTCAAGGCACATGACTTGAGATATCAATAATTTTCACCCTATCAAGGTATCATGAAGGTGGCACCGTCACCTCCGGAGATGACTCAAAGAGTAACATTATCGGTATAGGTAACATTAAAATTGACTCATCTCTATTGATTGAAAATATTGTTTTAGTTGATGGTCTCAAGCATAACCTCTTGAGTATAGTCAACTTTATGATAGAGGTTTTAAAGTTATTTTTGATGATTTGTCTTGCAATATTTTAAATAGAAAAATCAATGCATGCATTCTTTCGAATTTCGTGAAAATAATGTATATATTATTGATATGTTAAATTGCAATGCTACATGTTTAAATACTTTCAACGAGGATTCTTGTTATGGCATAGAAGATTAGGCCATGTCTCTTTTGACCATCTATCTAGAATTAACTCTAAGAAATCAGTGAAGGGTATTCCTTACTTGAAGTTTGAAAAGGACCGCATTTATGATGCGTACCAACTTGAAAAACAAACTAAGTCCTCTTTTAAACCAATCAAGAATATTATGACATCTAGACTATTAGAGTTGATCCACATGAATTTGTTTGGTCTATCTAAAACTAGGAGTTTAAATGAAAACTGTTTTATTTTTATTTTGGTTGATGATTTTCTCGTTTTACATGGGCTTTCTTTTTGGAACATAAAGATCAAGTCTTTCACATTTTCATGTTTTTAGAAAAAGGGTTGAAAAAGAAAAAAAATTGATTTTGCGCATAAGAAGGACAAAGGTGGTGAATTCATCAACCATTCTTTTATTACTTATTGTGAAGAAAATAGAATTAGACATGGACAATCTTGTCTTAGAACTCCACAGCAAAATAGAGTAGTTGAAAGAAAGAATCGTACCTTAAAGAAATAATTAGAACAATGATTAGTGAATAAGGACTCTCTCAATATTATGAGCTGAGGCCGTAAACACTTCATGTTACATATCAAACAGGATTTATTTTTGTAAAAATACTTTCAAACTTCTTTTGAAACTTACTAATTGAAAAAGCCTAATGTTTCTTACTCTAGAGTTTTTAGAGTAAATGTTTTATTTAAACACAAAAGATAACTTAGGAAAATTTGATGTAAAAACTTTTAAAGCTATTTTGTTGGTATTCTAACACTAGTAAAGCTTATAGAATTTTTAATAAATCTACTTTGACTATTGAAGAATTTATGCATATTAAGTTTGAAGAAACTAATGCTTTGTTAAGAATGTTATATAGATGATTCTTTAGGTGAAGATATAGAGAAAATAACCTTGAAGGACTTAACCATCTAAGAAGATAATCCAAACCTTAATGAACAAGTAAAATTTAAGTGGTTGAAGTGGCAAAGGATTGGAGATATGCTACAAGTCATCCCAAAGAAACTCATTATAGGTGATGTATCAAAGGGGTAACTAATCACTCCAAACTCCATGTTTTTTGTGACTATTTGTTTTTATTTCTCATATTTAACCAAAAATATCCTCGAAGCCGAGGACGATTCATATTGGGTGCTTGCTATGCAAGAAGAGCTCAATCAATTTGAGCGCAATTAAGTTTAGCACCTTGTCCCTAAACCCTATGATAGACCAACCATGGTACTAAATGAATTTTTAGAAACAAGTGGATGAGTCGGGTAATATTGTTAGGAATAAAGCTAGGTTAGTGGCCAAGGTTACACCCAAATCGAAGGTATCAATTTTAAGGATACCTTTGCACCCGTAGCACGGCTTGAAGCCATACGGATTACAATTGCTTTACTTTTAAAGATTTCAAACTTTTCAAATGGATGTCAAAAGCATATTGTTTTTAATGGTTTCATTGAAGAGAAAGTGTATGCTGAACAACCCCCGGGTTGTTGATCCTACATATTCAGATTTTATTTTCAAATTAGACAAAACTTTATATGATTTAAAACAAGCTCCAAGAGCTTGGTATGAAAGACTTTCAACTTTTTTTATTTCAAATGGTTTTGTAAAAGGTAAAGTAGATACCACTTTGTTTACAAAGCATGTAAATAGATTCTTATTATTCAAATTTATATTGATGACATTATATTTGGATCTACTAATGAAAATCTTTGTAAAGATTTTGAATCATGCATGAAGAATGAATTTGAGATGTATATGATGGGCGAGTAAACTACTCCTAGGACTCCAATCAAGCAAAAAAGTAATGTGATTTTTATAAATCAAGACAAATACACAAGGAAACTCATTAAGAAATTTGGGTTTGAAGATCCAAAGTCAAACAAGACTCTTATGGCTACCGCAACAAAACTTGATAAGGATGAACAAGGTATAAATATAGACATTAAACTTTATAAAAAGCATGATTGATAGTTTATTTTATTTAACGGCTAGTATGCCGGATATCATGTTAGTATGTGTCTATATGCTAGATTTCAATCTTGTCCTAAAGAGCCCACTTGATTCGGTAAAAAACATTATTAGATATCTTAAGGGCACTATTGGAATGGGCTTTGTGGTATCCGAAGATCGGACAATTTTTCATGACGAGTTTTTGGATGCTGACTATGCCGATTGTAGAGTGGATAGAAAGAGCGCAAGTGGAACTTGTCAATTTTAGGAATTGTATTTCATGGTCTTTCAAGAAACAAAAATCTGTAGCCCTCTCAACCGCCGAGGCGGAGTATGTTGCGACCGGGGCTTGTGTGCACAAGTTCTTAAATGAAACACACTCTCTTGACAATGATTTACATTATAATCATATTAAAATATTTTGATAGTACTGAGCTATTCATATGACTACAAATGCAAATCAATATAGTAAGACAAAGTACATACAAATTCGATATCACTTTCTTAGAAATCACTATGAGAAATGATATTGAAAATATTATGTTTCAACTGATTTTCAACTAGCACATATTTTACTAAGCCACTTGATTTTAACAGATTTTCTTTCATTTATGGTGAACTAAATGTTTGTATTATAGATTCATGAGTTTTTTATTGCTTGATATTTGTGTTTGTTTTAAAATTCTTTTTCTACCCTTTTTGATGCATGACAAAAAGAGAGAGAAGTATTAAGTATTATTGCTATTTATGATTAGTATTTATCGAGTATTAGTTTGTTTATGCTATTGTTCATGTCTAGTTTGTTTATGCTCATATGCAGTGTCTTGTTATGCATACTGTTATATCTTTCATATATGCATTTCTTGTTATGCTCATATGCAGTGTCGGTTATGCATACTGCTATATTTCATATATGCATTTCATTGACTTGTTGATATCTTGTACTTGATAGATAAGCATAACTTGAGAGGGAGCCTTTTTCAAAGCTCTTTTCTTTCATTCTTTTAGCTCATATGTTTTTCATTATCAAAAAGGGGAGATTGTTGAATCAAAAGTTACAATCAATGATTTTGTGTTTTGACGATAACAAAGCATATATTATTGTTTAGTACTAATCAAGTTCAAGTGTTTTAAGTGTGTTTCAGGGTTCAAGAATATCTAATAGGTTTTTTCCTCTAAAGGAAGGTGTTGATAGCTCAAGGGTACTCAAGTGCGAGATTGAAGCTCAAAGCACTCAACGTCTTATCAAAGAAGCCCGCTTGAAGATTCTTGTAGTCGCTTAGAGCCTTATAAGAACCTAATTTGTTAAAGAGTAGATTATACATTTGACGCTCAAAGATATACACACACAAAAATGCACGTTTTGAAAGTATAGTTTATTTTATATTGGTATTTTAACATGTCTGGTTTTGATATATGATTCACATTTTCTCAAAATTTATATCTCAGTTTAGAACGTGTGTCACTTTGCCTATACCATTTTCCCTTTCAAAACCTATACAAAAATATTTCAAAATTTTCTTAGTTTCAAAACAGACCTTGGTATTGGTTTTGGCCTAGGTCGGTCGACGTGCGATCGACCGTGTCTATTTCAGGCTAGGACAGTGGACCGCAGGATCAACCAAACCGCTAGCAGAGGGGTATGCATGTTGGTGCACATTCACGATCGACCGCTTCCCCTGCAGTCGAACGACTGTTGTAGGCTGTCTAAAAATCATTAAGACAAGTCGTCAAAAGTAGAGTCCCAAAATCCAGACGCAGGGCTAATCTCAACAGCTCTGCAGCACCAAGGCGCGAGGGTCGAAACCCGCGTCTCAACATCACTGCACAGCACCAAGGCGCGAGGGTCGAAACCTGCGTCTCAACAGCACTGCAGCACCAAGGCGCGAGGGTCGAAAACCGCGTCTCAGACAGCACTGCAGCACCAAGGCGCGAGGGTCGAAACCCGCGTCTCAGCCAGCACTGCAGCACCAAGGCGCGAGGGTCGAAACCCGCGTCTCAGTTATAACTGCCCTTGTTATGGGGTCAATCACTGCCCACATAACGGGGAAGTTAACCCCATTATGGAGTATTTTTAGGGGGCACGTTTACCCCTGAAACCTCTATAAATAGCATCGTTGCTATGGAGAAGGGGTCGGTCAATTAGATCAGAGAATTCGGGGAGAAGAACTTGACTTGTGAGCTTCCACAGAAAAGGAAAGAGAGTCCAACTCTTCAAGTAACTGCTGCGTACAAGTTAATCTTTGCCTATAATCTCTTTGAGATTTTGGTCGACAGAGCTGTGTTATTCCGTTGCCATCCAAAGAGAAGATCCCCAAAAGTTCTTGACGTTTACCCGGTCAACGAAAATAAGATTCACTTTCCACCGCCACCGGAAGAACCCAGCATTAAACAAAGGAAGATTCAAGACTCAACATCTTCCCTCTCTTGTAAGAGAATTATTGATCCGTTGTAACATTCTTTACTATAAATAAAGAATTTACGTTCGAACTTCAATTTTTTCTCGCGTCAAATAAGAGATGGCGACTCCACTGGGACTACCTTCTCACTGACGAGCAAGTGGTGGCGCAAGGTGACGTCATTTATATAGGGAGAATGGTCGAATCACTTGTCGTGGAATTCGACCAAGCAAAATATGAAGAGTTCCTTGAAAAACACCTAGAGGGGGGGTGAATAGGTGTAAGTGCTAATCTAGAAACTAAATGCAAAACTAAGTGTGCTAAATGCGGAAGCTAATGCAAATTCTTGCAACACACTTAATACAACCAACAAGTGTAGCCGAAT
>JAVJIF010032939.1:0-100238 GCA_038442645.1 Agave tequilana | reverse complement strand
CTTCAGTAGCCCTTTCCTCACAAGAGCTTGCATAGATTTCTCCCTGCATGTCCCAGCCTCATGTGCCATAGCGGGTTAGATCTTCCTTCTGACTGGTCGAAGCTGCCACCTGCCTGTCACTGTACTACCCTCAAGTAATACAAATTATTCCTGCGGTTGGCCTTCAACACCACCATTGAGCCCTTCGTCATTTTAAGAACACCTTCTTTAATAGACACTCCGAGCCCTAATGATTCCAAAACACCCACTGAGATCAAGTTCCTCTTCAGCTGAGGGACATATCTCACTTCCTTCAGCTCCCTTACCATCCGTCGAACATCTGATAGGAATTGTGCCTACACCCTCCATGATGCATGGATGATCATCGCCATGACGACCGAACATCCTCCAGCTTCTCAAGACTAGTAAACCAATCTCGATTAGGGCATACATGATATGTAGCACCTGTGTCCAGGATCCACTCATTTTCCCCCGAGTAACCTACAACAGGAGTAGTAACTGAAAACGAGAATACCGAAGAATCTGAATCTGAATCCTCTGCCTGTGATTTACTGCTAGCAGCCTTTGTCACTCTTGCCAGATTTGCCTCAGATTTTGATTCCTTCTTCTTCCCCTTGTACTTTGGACAGTCAACTTTCCAGTGCCCAAACTCTTTGCAATACATGCACTGGTCTTTCTAAGATCCCTTAAGCCCGGTCTTGACTTCGATCTTCCTCTTACCTCCTTGCCTTTCCTTGATGAGCTCCTGCCTCTTACCTCCAAAGCCTCTGCTGATGAACTAGATCTCCCAGAATGTTTCTCATTCTTCCTTTTCTCATAACTCATCAGTGCTGACGATATCTCATCATAGTCTAAGGTTTGCCTTCCATTTATGAATGTCATTGTAAAATATTTCATACTCCTCCGGTGGAAGAGAGTTCAGGAGAATGACTGACTTGTCTTCCTCACTTATAATGGCATCCACATTTAGCAAATCCGTAAGAAGCTTTGTAAACCTGTTGAGGTGCTCATTTACTGTGCTTCCCCTCTGCATCCTGAACAAATACAGCTGCTCTTAAGCTGCAGCCTGGACTCCACGCTCTTGTCAGTACTTCTTCTCGAGGGTATTCCACATATCCTTGCTGACTTCTCATGTTGAACAGAATATTTGATATCTTGTGACAAACATGAGCGAATCAGGCCACATGCCGACCTGTTCATTTTTGCCCACTCATCATCAGTGGTAGTATCCTTCTTCTTCTCAAAAGGAGCGTGTCCCTCGAGGTCTGTGCATTCAATGCATCCATAACCTCACACCTCCACATCCCGAAATTGTTAGTTCCATTGAACTTAACAACTTCAATCCTGGAGTTGTTCATTGTTTTAACAGACTTAGATTCCTCTGCCATTGAGATCCCCCTATTGTGCGATGACCCTCTAACTATGCGGAAGATCAAATACTTGCAAAATAGATCTATTTCTGAGATAAAAAAAGTGATTTTTACCTCTACCTTGAAACCCTAGCTTGAGTTTCTCACCAGATCTATTCCACCCCTGATTCAACGAGCCCTCCCTGCGTCCACCTGAGATCGACACACGATCTCCTTGAACACCAATGCCTCTGGCCTGAGATCGACACACGATCTCCACCTGATCAGATCTGGAGCCCTTCGAATCTTCAGAATATCCCAAGCGTAACCGAACGCTCTGATACCACTTGTTGTGCTCGGAGACAACAACCCTTAGAAGATCCAACCTGATCTCAATCACCAAGAACAATGAAAACAAACTAGAAGAACAGCCAATCGCAAAAACCAGATCTAACGAGGTTCGGCCAACTTGCCTACGTCCTCGGGGCAATTCACGGAGAGAGTTTTTTTATGGAAGATGGATTACAATAGCTCTGGATCTCTATCAACACAAGAGAGTCCGCAGCTATACTTTTTCTCAGCACTCTAACCCTAGAAAATTACAAACAGGGCTTAAATACATAACTTCCCGAACAATAGATTTCGCCAACCCGACCGGTCGACCGGCCGGTCGACCGACTCCCTCTTACGGTCGACCGAGCCGGTCGACCGAAACAAACAGAGAGTTGGGTTGCTTACAGAGACCCTCTCGGTCGACCGGTCCGGTCGACCGAAGCAACCAAGACCCTCTTCGGTCGACCGGTCGGTCGACCGAAGAAACCTGGAGCACCTGTGCACTTCGTGCACGTCGGCGACCGGTCGACCGGTCCACCACTCTCGACCTTCTTGCTTGCTTTTTTCCTGCTGTCTTGCTTGCTTCGTCCTGCCTTTCGTCGTAGACTCCTGGCAGTCTTCAACAGCACCTGGCATGACTTCACTTCCTCTACTGTACTCTCTCCTCCAACACAAAATAGATATAACAATCATTTTTCAACCCAGATCCAACATAATTTTTACCTCACAACCTCAACAACACTTCTTAACGGCCACCAAGTTCAGCGGGTCAATCCCACTTGAATCTTTCAATTGAAAACATCAATCATGAGATCATTCTTACTAGGATCTGACCTATTGAATTACCGGGTGAAGGCTCATTTTCTTAGGCTCGATTTTCAACTTCATATTGTCCCTTACTTCATTAAATAACTTGTTATGAGTTATGCTTTCAAATAAATGGATTTTCATTGTTATTAGTTACTTTTTTGGTGAATCTAATTGCTTGACTGCATTAGCATCTAAGGATTAAACTCTAACAATGTTGACATTTCTTTTTAGGTTTCTTTACTAAGGTAGTTGCATGCATATAGATTTAGCCAACCCCTCAAGTCCCAACACACACACGCCCAACGGAGGTCCGGAAAAAATAGATGTTTCTTCTGCAGCAAAATAAATAGTCATCATTGATTCATTCAGCATAATGATCAAAAGGGGAAAAAAAAGACAACAGCTACTATTTTCATAGTTTGATCTTACAAGTAGACCAGAACCTAACTACTTAAGTTCAGCTCCATTTTTCAGAATTCATATCCAACAAACATAAACTACATTGGCGTACCTACATCACAATTCACATCTAACAGACACAAAATATGCTGACATACCTACATTATTCATTGCCTTTTACCAACTACATAATCTTTTCTCATGTCCCTATAAAATATCTAGCCACTAGCTCATCATGTTGAAGTAGTCAAAGTATCCAAAACGAAATTATCAAAATATACAAACCTAGATGCTAAAGCATATCTTAAATCAGTTACTTTTAACGCTTCCTGTAATTTAGTTGCCGGTGATTTAATCTTCACTAATTTTACATGTCCATCTCAGATTCTCAACTCGCTCCCTCTGCTTTCATCCTTTTAGTTCATATTTTACTTAGGTGCCATAAATCTAACCCATACAACATAGCAACATAGCTAGTATCATTATTGTCTTTATCTTAGATCTTAGAATTCTTTCACTCAGTTTAGCCTCATAAAACCTTGGTGGTGCCTGGCCTCATCAAAACCACTAGTCCTGTTAAGATTCTATTGAAGAACACATAGGTAGCGTTCTTATATAAAATAGAACTCAGAAAACATAATTTATCTTACTTTTATCTTCTTCTTTTTGAAGAGGTCATCTTAACTTTTATCTTACTTTTCTAGTAACTGAAATAAATTCCTTATTTATTAGGCATTCTTTTGGTTAGATGATTTCATTCAATAAGCTTGGTACTGAACAACCCTTGTACCGTAATTACTCATGCATCCACAGTACCTGATACCTTACTTTTCATTCCTTTCAAAAAATGACTTTGTTGCTCTCTTGATGTGTCAAACACCACATGCAATTTGCTGGGCTCCTTATCAAATATAGCCTTCCTTGCCCATCACATCATGAACTCAAGAAAATATTCAAACTCATGTGGTCTTTTTGTAGTCTAATGTATTTTGACAATAATCTTTTATTATTTAAGCCACTATACAGTGTACAGCACTCAGTTAATTTTACTTTACACTTTTCCTCTCCTATGTTATATGTAATTTGTGATTCATAATCCTTCAATTCTTAAAGCAATTCCTTTTTCTCCAACGTACTTATATTAGTTCATCACCTCACATCAAGTTCATAGAAAATGCATCTCCTATACATAGATTCCCTAAGCCTGATCTCCATCGTTAAATTGTTGACAAAATTATCCATCTCTTATCATAACGTATCAGTGGTAATTACTTTCAATTTTCAATAGAAAGGTTTGTTTTCAACTAAAATTTGAAATTTCTTCTCTTTTTCACCTACAAGTTATGCTCTATGCTCAGACCTTTCCTAATTTTTAATGCTTTGTATTCATTCTTTCTATTTAAAAGATTGTACATTTTAATTCATTAATTTAATTCCTACAGAAGCCATAAATCACATTTCTCACCTCGTAATTGTAAAACGTAAACCTAAATAATTAGTGTATAAGCTAGCGACAAAAAAGGGAAAAAAAAAAAACTTAATGTCATGTTTCAGATCAAACAATATTTTTTTTGAGAAAAAAATACCGTGAGGCCAAGAACGTGCCGGGCGTTTCATTAATAAGTACTTAACGAAATATTTTTCAAAAATGGACGAAACAAAGATGTAAAAATATAAAATGGTCCACCTGAAAAAAAAGAAGAAAAACTCTAGGAGTGGATCACCATATGTAGAACACATACTTAAAGAAAATGCTAGCAGAATGCAACAACAAGTATCAAATTACTGCAAACGTTTCAAATTGAAACGAAAAAGAGCATTTTCATAGGTACCATCTTCAAGAGTGGATTTTATAAGTGAAAAGGATTACACAAAGGAATTTGCAAATACATCAAAACAAATATATATCGTATTTCTCTTGTTCATGGCTTAAAATTAAAGTGATAAATAAATAGCCAAGAAAAAAAACCCCAACATGTTAAAATTAAATATTTATCAAGTTTTAATGGCATTCTTATACTCCTCACTAATTCCCACCAGATGCTGGACAAAATGCCTAAAAGAACAGAACATCAATATTCAACACAAACAAGCATCAAAATTGCAATCATACTCAACTAGAAGCAAATGGATCTTCATTAAAGATCAGAAATTACAAACCAGATCTGTTCAAGAATCGGGCAAGAGCTCAACCTCATCTTGCTGCTGCTGTGCTGTCCTTTGCTTCAGTTCTTCCTCGTACTTGGTCGGCCTCCCCTTCATCTTTGCCTGCAAATTAAACAACCCATCAACCAATTAATTAGAAATATTGATGGAAAAACAAAAGAAAAGAAAGGGACTGATCAAAAAAAAAAATGATGGCACCTTGTAGCTCTTTTCAACTCGGTGCAGGCATGTGAAAGGACAAAATGAAAATATATGTAGCAAAAATGAAGACAATTCTTTTTTAATTTCTTTAAAAAATTATTTTTCCATGCTTTCCAAATCCGGAATATACTGTTTATAATTACAACTATCAAGAAATCATACAATGAATCAATGATACAACCTCCCAAAATTCTCAGTAATAAAAAACGCCTCGGAGAGGCTACAGGTTTAAAGAATGTAGCTAGTTACAATCTCAATGAGAAGTGATGGTGATCAAGTTGAGAGACTTGTGCAGCAACGATCTGAATCTATCTGCTGGTTGTTTCTTGCAAGAACTCGAATCGCCATCAACATCTCTCTTGCACATAGAAAATCTCCGGCAGCCACTCGACCCGATGGCCGCGCAGGCGCTGAGAGCTCCGTCGACAATTGCCCAGCAGAGATCAAAATCGCCCGGGTTTTTCCCGAGCATTGGGAGCCGGCGCTGCCGGGCATACTCCTTGAGCGCACTGCGAATCACACCGGCCACGGAGTCGTCTGTGTTGACCAGCAGTCGGATCGGCCCCGGGCTGCCAGAGACGTTGACGGTGATGAGCATCCTGCTGCTTCTGCTTTTTTTCTTGAGAGCCATTGAGAGAGAAGACGAGAGGAAACTTTGGTGAAGTTTTTGTGTGTGAATTGATCACAAATGGGTCCTTCCTTTTTATAGGCAGGTTTCAGTCAAGGTCTGCGGCGATCGGTGTCCTAATAAGACTAGGATTCCGCGTCTACTGGCGGGAAACTCGGCCAGCTCACTGCATTACAATGTTCGTTATACGCACGTGTGGTGTATTTATTGATCTGCCCGTCACGTGTGAGACTTGATGACTGGCGCCAGCATTTTGGCCGGAAAATCATCCAATATAATGACAGTATTTTTGAATTTGATTGTGTTAGTACATCAACCCAAGCTGAATCCAACTTGCATGATCCAACGTCACTGTAACATCAAGAAGGAAATTTTAGGTCAACTCAATTCGATTGTGTCAGTTCAATTTGACTGTGTCAGTAAATCAACCCAACTTGATATTAGAGAATATCAGTGGCAACACGTGACTCGTGTACAACATGTAATAAATGTGAAAGAAACCTCTCAAGAAATCAACCAGATCCTAAAATCTCTCTATAAAGATAGGAACACATGCGACTCATGCACCATGTGTTTCTCATTCTCTCTCAGTCAATATTTCCTATTATTTCTCTTAAATCAGTGTAAACATGTGATCAATATGTGTATATATATACAAGTAAGAAGCATAGTTAGTTGTATCTTGTCATTACACAAATAATTATAATGATAAGATATCACTAGTTATGACAAGATACCAATAATTATGGTTTTTGGTTGTATATATATACACATATTGATCATATGTTTACATTGATTTAGAAGAAATAATAAGAAACATTGACTGAGAGAGAGAATAAGAAACACATGATGCATGAGTCCCGTGTGTCTCATGTGTACCTAACTTCATGGAGAGATTTTAGGATCTGGTTGATTTCTTGAGGGTTTCTTTCATATTGATCACATGTTTCACATGAGTCACTTGTTATTACTGATATCTCTAGCACACCCCGCAAGCGAAGCGAGTTTGAAAGAACCGAGAGCTCGTTCTTCAGCATAGAAAATCTTAATGAGCTCAAAGGCTTAGTAAGGATGTCTGCTAGTTGGTCTTTAGTGCTCACAGACCGAACATCGAGGACTTTATTGGCGACATAGTCCCGCACAAAATGAATGTCGATCTCAACATGTCTAGAGCGTGAGTGACGGATAGGATTGACTGAGAGATATGTTGCACCGAGATTGTCACAGAGAAATATTGGGGAGATTGCGGAAGTCCAAGCTCATGAAATAATGACTGCAACCAAACGACCTCTGCTGCAGCGTTTGCCATGCCTCTATACTCTGCCTCAGTTAGGGGTGAGCAGAGTTCGGTTATAACCGAAATAACCGACCAAAAACTGAAACCCGAATCCGAACCGAACCGAACCGCTCTAGTTCGGTTCGATTTCGGTTTTGTGTTTCAAAAACCGAACTGACCGAACCGAACCGAATCTCTTACCCTATATATCACCCCCACCCAAATTCAATTTAGTGAATCATATAGTTCATAACAAAAACTGGTGAACACTTATCTCATTACTTCTAGCAATACCATCTTTTTTATGTTGAATATGTGAAAGTTATGTTAAGTACATCATCACAATTAAGAATAATATTTATATTAATATAGTTCTTTTTTTCATTCTTGCCATTAAAAGTTAGTAATAATTATGTGACTTTGATATAATAGCCCAAATATAACGTAAAAGTTTTAGAATTGAAATTTTTAATTCATACTAAGGTTAGGGTCTTTTTCTTATTTCTAATTTGGGTATTGAATATTTGAGATTAGAATATTAAAGGATGATAATATAATGGTGATTAAAAATGTAAGAAATGATGGAAAAATATTGGCCTAACCGAAAAAACCGAAAAACCGAACCGAACTTAGTCGGTTCGGTTCGGTTCGGTTGCTAAGTCTAATCGGTTCGGTTCGGTTTTACAAAAATTAGCAAAAACCGAACCGAACCGACCGATGCTCACCCTAGCCTCAGTGCTGGATCGTGCCACAGTGCACTACTTTTTCAAGCTCCAAGAAATGAGATTTGAACTAAGAAAGACACAATAGCCACTGGTGGATTTTCGATCATCGATCGGCCCTGCCCAATCTGCATCGGTGTAAGCAGTAAGCTGTACAGAAGAATGACGTGAGAGAAAAAGGCCATGCTGAATGATAGATTTGAGGTAACGGAGGATCCATTTTACAGCACTCCAATGCTCGTCGGTTGGAGCTTGCATGAACTGAGCGACCTTGTTCACCGAGAAGGCAATATCGGGTCTAGTAATCTTAGGTATTGTAGAGCCCCGCCGTACTTCGATAGACAAAGGGGTCAGAGAGAGGTTTGCCAACCTTTGAGAGCTTACAGGAAGTAGCCATAGGCGAGCTGACAGGCTTGATACCATCCATCTTGAGCTGGAAAAGCAAGTCACGGATGTACTTCTGTTGAGAGAGAAAGAGACCTGAGGGTGTATGGTGACACTCCATGCCCAAGAAATAGTGCAGTGGGCCGAGGTCTTTTAATGAGAACTCTAGGCCTAGTTCAAGAATAAGACGAGTGACAGCCCGTGAGTCATTGTCTATGATGATGATGTCATCCACATAGATAAGAACAAGAAGACCTATCCCTACCCGTCGAAGGAAGAGAAATGTGTCAGACTTGGAGCCCACAATGCCCATTGTGACTAGATAACTGCTGAGGCGAGAAAACCAGGTCCGCGGCCTTAAAACATGCCATCGATACTGCTCTGAAGCTTGCATTCATGATTGGGACGAGCGGGATCGATGAACCCCGAAGGTTATTCCATGTAGATCGTCTCAGTAAGAAAATCCTGCAAAAATGCATTATTCACATCAACTGTCGAATGGACCACCCCTTGGAGACAGCTAGACTGCACACGGTACGGACAGTGGTCAGTTTGATGACCGGACTGAATGTCTCAACATAGTCTAATCCTACTTGTTGATAAAAACCCTTAGCCACCAGGCGGGCCTTATACCTATCAACAAACCATTAGGTTATGTTTTACCTTGAAAACCCATTTGCAGCCAACCAGATTCATGGTAGAGTGGTACGGCACAAGAGACCGGGTTTTGTTCTTAAGTAAGGCATTCATCTCAGTGTCCAATGCCCTGCGTCACTTGAGATCTTTGTGGGTTCGACAGGAGAGGTGGCCAAGTCAGCCATGAGACAAGTAGGCATGAGAGACCGGGTGGCTAGCCAAACCTTTGGTGTTCTGGTGTTATCCTGTATTCTGATGACCATATGGTGGGTACTGATAGGAGGGGGGCTGGGAGAGGCCGAGGATTTGGACGATGAGGACTCATCGACGGGCGCTGGTGGAGGTGGTGGAGAAGGAGTATATGAGGGAGGTGCTGGTGGAGGAGAAGAGTTATTGGTGGGGCCCGCAGGAGATGATGAGACTGGAACAATGGAAGGTAACAGAGGCGTGGAGTAGGGATCAGTGGTGAGGGCGTGGGAGCTGGTGGTGAGAGAGAGGATAGAGGGGACTGGAAAGGAAAGGATGACTTATCGAATACAACATCCCGGGAGATGTAAATATGACTAGAGGGGACATGTAGACATTGATAACCTTTATGCAAAATCGAGTAACCTAAGAAGACACATTGACTGGAACGAAAATCAAACTGATGAGTATGGCATGAATGCAGATGAGGATCACAACCAAAAATGTGTAAGGAAAGGTAATCACGTGCTTTATAAAATAATTTCTGATAGGGAGAGAGATTGTGGAGGACGGGGGTGGGCATTCTATTGATAAGAAATAAGGCAGTTTGGAAAACATAAGGCCAGTAATGAAATGAAACATTAATCGGGTTAGAAGAGTGAGACCGGTCTCGACAAGATGGCGGTGCTTTCTCACTGCAGTGCCGTTTTAGGCACTATGTGTGGACAGGATATGCGATGAGCAATACCTTGAGAAGACAAGTAAGGTTTGAATTTGATGAACTCTCCACCACCATCAGTTTGGAGTGCTTTAATGGAACGCTCAAGAAATTTCTCTACATGAATTTTGAACTTAAGAAAAATGGAGAAAGTATCACTTTTATTAATTAAAGGATAAAGTCAAACGTACTTACTGTTGTGATCTACAAAGCTAATATAATAGCGATGGCCACTTACAGCGGACACAGGAGACGGACCCTATAGATCAGAGTGAATAAGCTCTAAAGGTGCAGTAGCAACCGTAGAAGATGGTGAAAAAGAGAGATGGTGATTTTTTCCTTACTAACAGGGGATACAGAGAGGGGTACCAGCACAGTCAGTGAAGAAAGGAAGCCGGTTCTGAAATAAAATACTAGAGACAACTTTAGTGGAGGGATGACCTAGGCGCTCATGTTAGACGGAGAAAGATGCACGCTCACCGAGAAGAGCCTGGGGAGAAGCGGTGAAGCTATGGTTCCCTAGGGAGAAGACATACAGGTCATCCTTAAGTTGTCCCTGCAGTAGAGTTTTTCGAGTGGAGAGATCCTTGACAAAATAAGGAATTCAAGAAAGACTTTATTATCAGCAGCAAATTGACTAACAGATAGAGGATTTTTAATGATGCTAGGAACATGTAAAAGATTTATCAAGACAAAAGAAGACGCATGAGAACACAATAAAGAAGCACCAGTAGAACGGATAGGCAAACCTGTCCCATTACCCATGCGAACTCTGTCGGGTCCTTTATTTTCTGAATGAACCGCCATATTCGCCATGTCAGCCGTTAGGTGATAAGTGGCTACAGAGTCAACATACCAGTTGGGATCGGCTGGAGTATTCTCATAAGAGTGGAGAAGAGCCGTTGGGCTAGCCGAAGGAGAAGGACCATCATAACGATTGTAGCAATATTTATCAAGTTTTAATGGCATTTTTATAATTTTCCACTACTACCCACAAGATGCTCGACAAAATGCCTGAAACAACAGAACATCAATATTCAACCCAAACAAGAATAAAAATTGCAATCATACTCAACTAGAAGCAAATTTATTAAGGATCAGATATTACAAACCAGATCAGTTCAAGAATCGGATTAATTAGAAATATTGATGGAAAAACAAAAGAAAAGAAAGGGACTGATCACAAAAAAAGAAAAAGGAAAGATGGTGTCTTGTAGCTCTTTTCAACTCGGTGCCGGCATGAAAGGACAAAATGAAAATATATGTAGCGAAAATGAAGACAACTCTTTTTCTTTAATTACTTTAAAAATTAATTTTTCCATGCTTTCCAAAATCGGAATATACTGTTTATATTTACAACTATCAAGAAATCATACAACGAATCAATGATACAACCTCCCAAAATTCTCAGTAATCAAAAAACGCCTCGGACAGGCTACAGGTTTAAAGAATCTCGCTAGTTACAATCTCAATGAGAAGTGATGGTGATCAAGTTGAGAGACTTGTGCAGCAACGATCTGAATCTATCCGCTGGTTGCTTCTTGCAAGAACTCGAATCGCCATCAACATCTCTCTTGCACATTGAAAACCTTCGGCAGCCACTCGACCCGATGGCCGCGCAGGCGCTGAGAGCTCCGTCGACAAATGCGCAGCAGAGATCGAAATCCTCGGGGTCTTTCCCGAGCACTGGGAGCCGGCGCTGCCGGGCATACACCTTGAGCGCACTGCGAATCACACCGGCCACGGACTCGTCCGTGTTGACCAGCAGCCTGATCGGCCCCGGACTGCCAAAGACGTCGACGGTGATGAGCATCCTGCTGCTTCTGCTTTTTTCTTGAGAGCCATTGAGAGAGAAGACGAAAGGAAACTCGAAGTTTTTGCGTGTAATTGAGAGAAGACGAGAGGAAACTTTGAAGTTTTTGTGTGTGAATCGATCACAAATAGAAATGGGTCCTTTTTATAGACAGGTTTGAGTCAAAGTCTGCGGCGGTCTTTGTCCTAATAGGACTCGGACGCGGGGAACTCGGGGAACTAAGCCAGCTCACTACCTTACAATGTTCTTTATACGCACGTGTGGTGTATTATTGATCTGTTGGTCACGTGTGAGATATGGTGGCTGGCGCATGCATTTTGGCCGGAAAATTATCCAATATTTATGACAGAATTTTTGAATTTGATTGCTTTAATAAATCAACCAAGCTGAACCCAACTTGCCCGATCCAGCGGGACTCAAACTTGAAGAAGGAAATGTAAGGTCAACTCAATTCGATTGTGACAGTATATCAACCCAACTTGATACAATACAATCATACGGATACGTGAATATGTAAATTTTACAAAAAACCACTAAAGTATAAAAATGTTTGGAGACTAACTATTTTTAAGAGTTGGCATATTGAGAAAGAAAATAAATTTGAGTATTAGACATGATAAAAAAAACTAATAAGAGTTATTAGAAATGCTAAAATAATTTGGATCACTTGACACCAGTGGTGGAATTATATAGAGCCTAGTGTGCACGGATGGCCACATATGATTTTTATAAAAAGTTTTGAAACTCATAATAAACCTTAATCTTTACACATAATATACATTTTCTTTCCATTTAAGTCTCTAGAGTTATGTTATCATTTAGCACAATTTTTAAAATTTAATACTCCTCTTTTTATGTGATATGACCGCTGAATTCAAGCATAAAAATCTCCATTCTATCAACAAAATAAAACTAAAAACAAAATTATAACTACTACTCTCACAGGAAAAAAAAATGTCAGCCTCAACATATAACAAAATGAAATATAAATAAAAAAACAGAACAGAAAATAACATCACAACACAAAAATTTAATCTTTCAAACTTGCGTGTTTCAAATAGTAAAATACCTGTAGCTATATCCCATTCGATATCCCTCTCAAACAAGACTACCATCCTCACAGAAAAAATATGTCAGCCTCTATATACAGTAAAAATAAAAATTAAAAAAAAAAGAGAGTAGAAAATCACAAACACAACACAAATATTTAGTCTGTCAAACTTACAGATTTCAAATAGTTCTCCCTCTCCTCTCCTTTAGTTACATGCAACTTCAAATCATCTCCAAACGAATCAAACTATGACAGACTCTGGATTTACATTCAATGTGCAGAGCAAGTACCAAGTATAACCAGTAAGTTAGTCTACTGTCAACAGTGACTTTACGTAAGACTACTACTACTCAGAAAAAAATCAGCCAGAACCCTTCATTGCTTCCCAAAAACACTTACAGTACTGCTTATCATGTTGCCTGCCACCATTAGAAAGCTCGAAGATCTCTGACCCGTCCACAAGCAATGAACTTCTCGATGTATCAAGGCCCTCACCCAGCCATGGCCCATTCTCACCCAACTCCCCCATGGAAAGAATTGTTTGGAAGCCTTCAAACAATTTTTGTCCTGCTTGAAGTCAAATCAGAAAGTCCTTAAAGTGCATTCGGTCGGACAATGGTGGTGAATACATTAGACCATTTTAGACCATTTGATTAATATTATAAATTAATTATAGTACATTATAAGTTAAAGCGCATTATGGAGTAGAATTTTGCAAGTTAATATAGTATTGGGTCGAAAAAGATTTGTCGTAAATTCATACTTAAAGGCAAACCGAAAAACCTCTGAAGTGCATTCGATCGGACAATGGTGGTGAATACATTGGACTTTTTGATGAATATTGCAAGTTAAATGGTGTTATGAGAGGTAAAGAACATAGAAAACACTGGTGGAGCTAGAAATTTCATAAGATGGGGCAAAAAACAGTATATTAAATGCCATATTTAGAAAAAGTAAATAGAGAGAGAAAAAAATTAAATTGGTATAAGAATAGGTTATATAGATGCCAATTTATTTTTAATTTTCTAATAATATTTTATAAGTACATCATTATCGGTAGAATTTACTTTAGATATAGAAAATTTCAATACCTTCCAATGAAAATAAGTAAATAAAACAATAGGAAAATTAAAATTACTACCACAAAATAACTAAAAAAAAGATGGTTCATATTACAACTTTATTAGAATAAAAATCGAATAGTCCAACTAATAGTCTTTTAAAGAATAAAAAAGTTTAAAAAATGTCAATGAGACTTGACGCAATGGTAAAAGAGTTTGGTTGGAAAATAGAAAGTCGCAACAAGACAGAGCTAAGAGCTTTGTTAAAAAAAAGGAAGGAAAAAAAGATAATTTCTTGTTCACCTGATAATTTCATGTCCACCTTCGTCTTCTATCAAATTTTCTTCTTTAATTGTCCACTTTCATCAATAACTCTCTACTTTTATCCATTTCTTTTCAATTTTTTAATGGTGCACAGAAAATTTAAAAATGGACAAATTCTTTTAATACGTGGACAGAAAAGTTAAAAATTGGACAGTATGATTCACAAATTTTTGTCCTCTCTTTTTTATATTACAAATTCATTACAAATAGAAATTTCATCAACTCAAATTGATATTCTCAAATTCAATAAGCTCATCGCAAATTTGTTTACCTTTTAGATTAATAAGTAAACATAAATATCAACACGATTGTCATCAAACTGAGTAAATTTCAAAAAATAAAACTCAATAAAATTACAATTCAATAAATCTTAATAAACATACTTTAATCCAAGTTCCAAAGAAATCTCAAAAATTTTACATCAAAATTAACATCAAAATTACATCAAAAAATCAAATAAATACAAATAATCAAAAAAAATACATTTGTCCACTATATTCAATTTTTGTCCAAATTTGTTTACAAATATAGCAAAATTCATCACAAATCGGAAATCCACCGTAAATAACAAACTCACCAAAAAGAATATATTACAATTCATTACAAATTTATTACTCATCCTCAAAATTACATAAAAATCACAAAATGTCAAAGTCGAATTTTGCTCATGAATTACAAAATCACAAAAATCAAATTTTGCTCTTTAATTACAAAAATCACAAATTTTGCCCAGATGACAAATTTCGTCCGAATCAAGATCACAAATTTATGCCCAAATCAAGGTCACAAATTTCACGTCGGAGCTGCTGCATCTTCACGATCTGAGGTTCACGGATCTCGCCGGATCTCGCGGAGCTACAGTCGGGGACAGATCGAGGGTGGCTTGGGGCGGATCTTACCGGAGCTTCTGTGATCTTCAAGTAGATTATCAGAGCAGCTGTGATCTTCACGGAGAATCACCCGAGCTGCTGCGATGTTCACAAATCGAGGGTAGATCTGAGGCTCAAGAAGCTCGTTGGGCTCGCCGGAGCTCGCTGAGATTGGCGAGCTCGGTGAGCTCGCTGGACTCGTCACATCTTCACGGAAATCGCTCCTATTCTTCTTCCCACCCATCCATCCCTCCCTCCCTCTCTCTTCTCTCTCTTTCTTTATTAAAATTGTACACGGGGAACAGATTTGACAGAGGGTATTCTGGACTTTTAACCGCTTACATTGACCTATGTGCATACAACCAGCGTACACAGGATCCAGAAGTACAAATACTGGTATTGAGGGACTTTTTAGCACGCATGCAAATTTCAGGGAGTTTTTGGCACAATTTAAACTCCCTGAGAACCTAATAGCAATTTTCCCAAAATTATTCTTGTACCCAAGATAAAGATAAGTTATAATTTATCTTTTGTACAGAAAAATTATCTCCAGACCCAAAAGAATTATTATTTTAATTTGCATACCGACATAGTTCATTTGTTTGCAATTTTTTTTTATACTGCAATACTTATTTTATGTTTATGCAGCTAAATGAATGTTCATGATATATTCTACCATTGACTTGCTATAAACATAACGCACATAGTTTTCTTTTTTGTTAAATATATTATTTTCTAAATACAAATTCTAAAACTTTCTTCAAATGTTTTATTGATTTATTCTTTAAATAAAAATCTCCTCAAGGTACCTACAAGTGAGACTCAAAAGTGAAAGTTATAGTTTGCATATCATCTGAGAACTGAATTGATTTGATTTGTGACTTGGCAAAGCAAACTATTTGTTTCCCAGATCTTGTATTAATTATATGCTAGCTTATATATTTTACGTCAGATTTGTAATGAGCTTCACATATATCGATCAAATGCCCATGAGTACAACTTTTTCTTTTTTGTTACAAGTATGGTCATGCATAATGTTTAATCCTTTTGATTTGATTTGTGACTTGTTGAGTAGGCTATTTGTTTCCTTGATATCGTATTATGTGCAAGCATATGTGTTTTTATGTCGTTTTCTGCGTATTACACTGCAACAGAAATGGACCTGCAAGCGGTTTAAAACATCCGTTAAAAAGCAATAACGGCGGTTCAAAAACTACCGTCTATCCGGACGATGTGGAAATTTCACGGTGGTTTTTGACTGTCGTCAAATCAAACATTTCTTGATGGTTCTCGTAAGAATCATTACGAACACACGGATTTTTCACGGTGATTTTCTGTAAAAGGCATCATGAAAAGTTATCATTTTACGGTGATTATATATATAACCGACGTTAAATGTCTATGAAAATTTTAATTTTTCATGATAGTTCTATAATAATCGTCGTGAAAAGGTTATATCTCATGACTGTTGAATTTAAAATTGCTGTGAAATATTTATGAAAATTAATCTTTTCTCGGATGTCGAAAGCCATATCAAGACTTTCGACTGCTGTTTTTTGAAATCGTTTTCAATAGCTAGTGTAAAATTATGTGGCGCCGGTCTTTAAAAACCCTAGATCTGTTAAAACTCAATCATTGTTTTCGACCTCCTCTCTCTCTCTCATCATCTTTCCGACTCTCACCTCCTCTCATATCAAAATTTCTCCTCTCTTGGCTCAAATTCATTGATTTCTACGAGTTTTCTTTGCTTTCTCAACTTAGATCTACATCAATTATCAAGTTTATTGGCTGATTTTGTTTGAATTTGTTTATCCAAAACCTTAGTGACGTGGTCATCCGACGACAACAGAAGTACCACAAATTTATTCGTTCTTATTGATTAGAGTCTGTACTTTTTATTTTATTGAGTAGATTTTTATTTAGTAGTTTTATTTTATCTTGTTTAGTCTCCTATCGTTTGTGTGGTAAGTGTGAGAGTTTTGTAAGCATATAAAAGAAAGAGTCAATAAGAGTTGTAAAAAAATAAAATTTGATTAATGAAATTGAGTTATTTTTGCAATGGAAATCTCTTTACGAGTTTAGAGTGTAAAACCCAGTTCAATAAGTTTTAGAGTGTGAAATTCTAATCCTAGTTATCCTCTTGACTCCTCGTCTCAAAATCCCATTACATTCAAATCCTAATCCTATCTCAAATTCTCAGCCATCCAAATTAAAAAAAAAAAAAAAAGAACATATCTCAAAACCCCTAGCTGCCAGGCCTCTTCATTTGATCTTGTTTTCCCCACGTGGCACCCATCTCTCCCTTCTCTCTTCATCTCTCTGTAAACAACCAGCCAACAGAATCCATCCTCTTCAACACCGTGATGACCTACTCCTCCTTTCGCCTTCTGTGATCGCCTTCATCTCCGTCTCCTCGTACTGCGCCTGCAACCGAGTCCAGGGTAGGCCGAGCACCGCCACATTGGAGCCCTCACATGCCTGTCCGACAACGCCTCGGTCTTGTCCGCGTCCTCACCATCAACAATGGATGCATCAACCCCTCTGCCTTCTACCCCTCTGAGCTCCCTGCCTCCTTTTTCTTCGTTGTTCTCGCGCAGACAACCAAGCACTGCCTTGTCTTCCCCGCAACCACTTCCACTGCCCTGTAATGCAAGGACAGAATCAGAGAATCAGAAAGAAAGTTATTCAACACGAGATCAATATCAGTATCAGATCCGGCCAGTTCAGTCATAAAATTCAACAGAGCTTCAAAGATCAACAACACGCTGAGCTATAAGATCAGAGTAATAGATCCAAGCAAATCAACGAGGCACAGGATACCTGAGAACGTAGCTTCTCAATAGGTAAATACTCCTTTCAACTATCAGGTTATCAATTGGATTACATCACAAGTTTTATCTTTAAAATATTGTCACTATTTTATGTTGTCCACTTATATCGTGAGAGTTGTCTGTTACACTTGTGTTCTTGTTGATCTTAATAATTGATCATAAAATTATTATAAACTTTAATGGAATATTGTGATTGGATATATTAAGGCTAGAAATATCTACACTACAATTGCAAACATTGTTAAAATTTATCTTGTGACACTGCTAGTTTTAAGTAATTTCCTATTGAAGATCAATATTTTTAGGCGAATTCAAGTTTATCATTAATTGATGAATAAGATCTCTATTTCACATCACCTAGATTTCTACTTTTGAGTAAATCTCTTAATCTTACTCTTTTATTTTCAATAGTATCTTAGTTTCATTCTCATCCTTATCGTTTCACCACGATTTTTGGGAAAAGAGACAGTGATGATTCCTCATCAAATTCTTCATCCCCACTCCCAAAATTTGTGAGCAATCAAGCTCAACAAAATTTTGACTCCATCTGTTCTAAGAAGATAATCGCACTGGTAGGAAAATCAATTTCGATGATCTTGAAAATTTTAATGTTGAATTCCCTTTCTTTGTTCTTGGTTGGCTAGATCTTTTGAATTTGCATGAGAACTATTATCCCAATCTTATTCAAATGTTTTATGCTAACTTGACTATTAGAGATGGTGTTCTTTTCAGTCGAGTGAATGGTGTAGACATTAAGATGATTTGTGATGAACTTGCTAGTTTTCTTGATATTTTGTATCTAAGATTTGACTTATACAATGAATCTCTGTCTTCATTCAATCAGTTTCCTGAAGGTCATTCTCGTGAATATGCTTCTCGTCTGATTCTCAATAATCTTGATCTCTCTCTGATTCTTAATGAGGATATTACTATTTCACACATCGAAGCCAAGTTCTTGCAAAATCCTTTTGCATAATATTGTTCCTGAATCTGAAACTTTGAATAAAGCAATGAAATGCATTCCTCTTCTCACTTATTGTCTCTTATCTTTCCTTTTGATAAATTGTCACAAATTGATCTTTGAAATCATAACTGCTTCTCATATTCTATCTAATAGTTTATCTTTTGGCATGCTACTCACTCAGCTCTTCTGATTTTGGCACATTGATATTTCAGAGGATATTTCTATTTCACCTCTTGAACCTTTGCTTCCTTTGCCCTACAATATGGCTGTCACTCCACTATGAACCAGATCTTTCACGGTTACCACTAGAAACTTCAGGTTGCTCTTACGAGACTGAGTCAGATGAAGAAGACTGAGCTACTATATCCTTTTGTTGATGAATGACGAAAAAGGGGAGAAAGATTATAGAGTTATGGAGATTATGGAGTTATTGAAGATATTGAAGATTTCTTAGATTTTTTAACACTTTTTGGAGTTTGAAGACGTTATCTAGTTTATCTTTTGTTTTGTTTTGTTCTGTTTTAGGAATTGTATTGTAGTGGATATTTAAATATTTAAGTTTATATTTTGGATTGTATGGAATATTTAGAATGTTTTATGGTTATGATTTCTAATCAATTTGGTTTGTGTAATCAATTTAGTTATGTAGTTGACTTTAAAAATAGTAAGAATATTTGGTTTGAATTTGAAATTAACTGTTTATGGATGGTTGTATGGATGAATATGCATATGAATGAATATTTTGTATTGGTATCTGTTGGCCCAAAAGTTACAATCCCCGATTTTGTGTTTTGATAATAACAAAGCATATGTAGTTGTTTAGTACTAATCAATTCAAGTGTTTTAAGTGTGTTTCAGGATTCAAGAAGATTTAATAGGTTTCTTTCTTTAAAGGAAGGTGTTGATGGCTCAAGGGTACTCAAGTAAGGGATTGAAGCTCAAAGCACTCAACGTCGCTATCAGAGAAGCTCGCTTAAAGATTCTTGTGATCGCTTAGAACTTGTAAGAACCTAGTTTGTTAAAGAGTAGAGATAGATTTGATGCTCAAAGATATACACACACAAAAGGCACGTTTTGAAAGTATAGTTTATTTTGTATTAGTGTTTTGACATGTTTGATTTTGATACATAATTCCACATTTTCTCAAAATTTATATCTCAGTTTGGAACTTGTATCTCTTTGCCCATATATATTTTTCCCTTTCAAAACCCATACAAAATTATTTATAAAAATTTCTTAGTTTCAAAATAGACCTTGGTATTGGTTTTGACCTAGGTCGGTCGACTGTGGGTCGACCGTGCCTATTTCAGGCCAGGACGGTCGACCGCACGGTCGACCGAACCTCTAGCCGAGGGGTATGCATGTTGGAGCATATTCATGGTCGACTGGCCGGTCGACTGCTCTCCCCTGCGTCAATCGATGTGTCGACTGTCATCATTTTGGTCTCGGTTAAAATTGGTCGATGGAGCGGTCGACCGAATGCCAACGATTGGATTTTTTAAATAGTACCGGTTGACCGGTCGGTCGACCGACACACTGCCAGGATGGCAGTAACGGCCAGGTTTCAAAATCTGTCTTTTAAACATGTTTTTAAAATGTGGATTTTTGAATTCTGAAGATCAAATACTTCTCTTTATGATCTGGTAAACTATTCTAAATATGTTTTTCTACAACCTATATAAAAGATCATTGGGATTGAATTATATAACAACAAATTCTCTTGATCAAGTTTTTGTTTCAAAGTGAAAAGTTTTCAAAGTTTTCTTTTATACTTTCAATTCCAAAATTTTTAATTGAGTTTTTCCTCTTATATTCTTTCTATTTTGATTTCTACTCTCACATACATCCTTGAGCTTTAAATCTACTTTTTACTATATAGGGATTTGTAAGAGAGTGTTTGTGATCTCTTAATCACCAAGAGCTTGCGATCTCAATTGTCTTTCTGCTACCTCTGGTGTAGAGGATTGAGTTGGGGAGTTGTGTACTCTGAGTGGTTGTAATTCCTTATTGTAAGGTGCTTTTGAGGAAAATCCGTTAGTGGATAGTGAAATCATTCACAGTGGTGAAGGCGGAGACGTAGAGCAGTGGCTCGAACCTCGAAATGAATTTTTATTATTTGTGATTGCCTTGTTATCTCTATTTCATTTATTTGTTTATTATTCATTCATTTTATCGATCATTACTCAATTTTATCGATCATTACTCATCTCAAGAAGAAAGCAATTGAGCACCTCAACTCTTATCTAGAGGAATCACGAGGAAAAGTTCAGAGCCTTTCATGGGGAATACGACTTCAATTCTTATTTTGAGTGATCAGTTTGCATCATATATTATAAATTATTTAGAATTTGCATTTGATTAGCATTACACCTATTCACCCCCCTCTACTGTATTTTCAATTGGTATCAAGGCATTGGTCTATAGTTTTTGGTTTAACCACCTTAGAAAAATCCTGTTTGCTAATCACTTCATTAACATCTTCATTCTCATCCACTATAGTAAAAATGACTGAAGGTATTAAGACCCCTCCCAAGTTTAATGGCCTTAACTTTTCCATATAGAAGGTTAAGATGACTGTGTTTTTGCAATCCCTAGGAAATCGGATTGTAAAGGCGGTGACTAAACCCTTTAGTGTACCCGCTGGTGATGAGGACACTTAGTCCGACATTGCACCAAAGAATTTGATGCCAATGCAAAGGCATACTATGCGTTGCTTCAAGTCTTGAACGATAATGACATAGCTAGGGTCATTCATTACAAATCCGCTTATGAGATTTGGTCACACTTAGTGGTCACTTACGAGGGAACATCACAAGTCAATAGGGTTAAAATTGATCTCTTGCATTCCCAATATGAGAATTTCACTATGCATGAACATGATTCTATTGATGATATAGTTACAAATTTACTAAAATCACTAATAGTCTTGCTTCTCTAGGTGATGCTATTGATATCTACACTACAATTGCAAACATTGTTAAAACTTATCTTGTGACACTGCTAGTTTTAAGTGATTTCCTACTGAAGATCAATATTTTGGGCGAATTCAAGTTTATCATTGATTGATGAATAAGATCCCTATTTCACATCACCTAGATTTCTACTTTTGAGTAAATCTCTTAATCTTACTCTTTTATATTCAATATGTATCTTAGTTTCATTCTCATCCTTATTGTTTCACCATGATTTTGGGAAAAGAGACAGTGATGATTCCTCATCAAATTCTTCATCCCCACTCCCAAAATTTGTGAGCAATCAAGCTCAGCAAAATTTGACTCCATCTGTTCTAAGAAGATAATCGCACTGGTAGGAAAATCAATTTCGATGATCTTGAAAATTTTAATGTTGAATTCCCTTTCTTTGTTCTTGGTTGGCTAGATCTTTTGAATTTGCATGAGAACTATTATCCCAATCTTGTTCAAATGTTTTACGCTAACTTGACTATTAGAGATGGTGTTCTTTTCAGTCGAGTGAATGGTGTAGACATTAAGATGATTTGTGATGAACTTACTAGTTTTCTTGATATTTTGTATCTAAGATTTGACTTATACAATGAATCTCTGTCTTCATTCAATCAGTTTCCTGAAGGTCATTCTCGTGAATATGCTTCTCGTCTGATTCTCAATAATCCTGATCTCTCTATGATTCTTAATGAGGATATTACTATTTCACACATCGAAGCCAAGTTGTTGCAAAATCCTTTGCATAATATTGTTCCTGAATCTGAAACTTTGAATAAAGCAATGAAATACATTCCTCTTCTCACTTATTGTCTCTTATCTTTCCTTTTGATAAATTGTCACAAATTGATCTTTGAAATCATAACTGCTTCTCATATTCTATCTAATAGTTTATCTTTTGGCATGCTACTCACTCAGCTCTTCAGATTTTGGCACATTGATATTTCAGAGGATATTTCTATTTCACCTCTTGAACCTTTGCTTCCTCTACCCTACAATATGGCTATCACTCCACTATGAACCAGATCTTTCACGGTTACCACTAGAAACTTCAGGTTGCTCTTACGAGACTGAGTCAGATGAAGAAGATTGAGCTACTATATCCTTTTGTTGATGAATGACGAAAAAGGGGAGAAAGATTATAGAGTTATGGAGATTATGGAGTTATTGAAGATATTGAAGATTTCTTAGATTTTTTAACACTTTTTGGAGTTTGAAGACGTTATCTAGTTTATCTTTTGTTTTGTTTTGTTCTGTTTTAGGAATTGTATTGTAGCGGATATTTAAATATTTAAGTTTATATTTTGGATTGTATGGAATATTTAGAATGTTTTATGGTTATGATTTCTAATCAATTTGGTTTGTGTAATCAATTTAGTTATGTAGTTGACTTTAAAAATAGTAAGAATATTTGGTTTGAATTTGAAATTAATTGTTTATGGATGGTTGTATGGATGAAAATGCATATGAATGAATATTTTGTATTGGTATCTGTTGGCCCAAAAATTACAATCACCGATTTTGTGTTTTGATAATAACAAAGCATATGTAGTGTTTAGTACTAATCAATTCAAGTGTTTTAAGTGTGTTTCAGAGTTCAAGAAGATTTAATAGGTTTCTTTCTTTAAAGGAAGGTGTTGATGGCTCAAGGGTACTCAAGTAAGGGATTGAAGCTCAAAGCACTCAACGTCGCTATCAGAGAAGCTCGCTTAAAGATTCTTGTGGTCGCTTAGAACTTGTAAGAACCTAGTTTGTTAAAGAGTAGAGATAGATTTGATGCTCAAAGATATACACACACAAAAGGCACGTTTTGAAAGTATAGTTTATTTTGTATTAGTGTTTTGACATGTTTGATTTTGATACATAATTCCACATTTTCTCAAAATTTATATCTCAGTTTAGAACTTGTATCTCTTTGCCCATATATATTTTTCCCTTTCAAACCCATACAAAATTATTTATAAAAATTTCTTAGTTTCAAAATAGACCTTGGTATTGGTTTTGACCTAGGTCGGTCGACTGTGGGTCGACCGTACCTATTTCAGGCCAGGACGGTCGACCGCACGGTCAACCGAACCTCTAGCCGAGGGGTATGCATGTTGGAGCATATTCATGGTCGACTGGCCGGTCGACTGCTCTCCCCTGCGTCAATCGATGTGTCGACTGTCATCATTTTGGTCTCGGTTAAAATTGGTCGATGGAGCGGTCGACCGAAAGCCAACGATTGGATTTTTTAAATAGTACCGGTTGACCGGTCGGTCGACCGACACACTGCCAGGATGGCAGTAACGGCCAGGTTTCAAAATCTGTCTTTTAAACATGTTTTTAAAATGTGAATTTTTAAGTTCTGAAGATCAAATACTTCTCTTTATGATCTGGTAAACTATTCTAAATGTGTTTTTCTACAACCTATATAAAAGATCATTGGGATTGAATTTATATAACAACAAATTCTCTTGATCAAGTTTTTGTTTCAAAGTGAAAAGTTTTCAAAGTTTTCTTTTATACTTTCAATTCCAAAATTTTTAATTGAGTTTTTTCCTCTTATATTCTTTCTATTTTGATTTCTACTCTCACATACATCCTTGAGCTTTAAATCTACTTTTTACTATATAGGTATTTGTAAGAGAGTGTTTGTGATCTCTTAATCACCAAGAGCTTGCGATCTCAATTGTCTTTCTGCTACCTCTGATGTAGAGGATTGAGTTGGGGAGTTGTGTACTCTGAGTGGTTGTAATTCCTTATTGTAAGGTGCTTTTGAGGAAAATCCGTTAGTGGATAGTGAAATCATTCACAGTGGTGAAGGCGGAGACGTAGAGCAGTGGCTCGAACCTCGAAATGAATTTTTATTATTTGTGATTGCCTTGTTATCTCTATTTCATTTATTTGTTTATTATTCATTCATTTTATCGATCATTACTCATCTCAAGAAGAAAGCAATTGAGCAACTCAACTCTTATCTAGAGGAATCACGAGGAAAAGTTCAGAGCCTTTCATGGGGAATACGACTTCAATTCTTATTTTGAGTGATCAGTTTGCATCATATATTATAAATTATTTAGAATTTGCATTTGATTAGTATTACACCTATTCACCCCCCTCTAGTGTATTTTCAATTGGTATCAAGGCATTGGTCTCTAGTTTTTGGTTTAACCACCTTAGAAAAATCCTGTTTGCTAATCACTTCATTAACATCTTCATTCTCATCCACTATAGTAAAAATGGCTGAAGGTATTAAGACCCCTCCCAAGTTTAATGGCCTTAACTTTTCCATATAGAAGGTTAAGATGACTGTGTTTTTGCAATCCCTAGGAAATCGGATTGTAAAGGCGGTGACTAAACCCTTTAGTGTACCCGCTGGTGATGAGGACACTTAGTCTGACATTGCACCAAAGAATTTGATGCCAATGCAAAGGCATACTATGCGTTGCTTCAAGCCTTGAACGATAATGACATAGCTAGGGTCATTCATTACAAATCCGCTTATGAGATTTGGTCACACTTAGTGGTCACTTACGAGGGAACATCACAAGTCAATAGGGTTAAAATTGATCTCTTGCATTCCCAATATGAGAATTTCACTATGCATGAACATGATTCTATTGATGATATAGTTACAAATTTACTAAAATCACTAATAGTCTTGCTTCTCTAGGTGATGCTATTGATAATGACCAAAAGATGAGGAAGGTCATTCGTGATCTTCCACCGTGAGGAAGGTCATTCGTGCTCTTCCACCATCATGGGAATTCAAAGCTACAACCTTAAAAGAGCTCAATGACAAAGAAGAGATGAAACTCATAGGTCTTATCAGAAATTTTAAGACTCATCTGATAGAGAAGAATGCTACGGAAGAAACGGCGCCGCAAAAGTAAAAGACGATTGCCTGACATGATGAAAAAGAAAATGATGATGAAGATCTTTTCCTCCTTGTGAAAAATGTAAGAGGATGTACAATAAGGCCAAGTACAACAATAGAAGACGATGGCAAGAGAAGGAGGACAAGAAAATTATTTGTTTCAACTGTCAGAAACTCGGACATTTCATTGCCGAATGTCCGAAAATCAAAAACAAGCCATCTACCTCAAACAAGCTATCTACCTCAAAGAAGTCATATAAGAAAGCTCTCAAAGCAACATGAGATTCGGAAAGTGAATCCAAAGAAGAGGTGGACACGGCAAACGTGTGTTTCATGGCAAATTATAACACACCTAAAGTAACCTTTGAAATGTCATTTGATGAATGTGAATTAACCATGGATGAATTAGGAGAGGCATTTGAAGAACTTTCAAATAATTATGATTTTCTAAAGAAGAAATACCTATAAACGATAAAGAAAAATGAAACTCTTTAAAATAAAATTATCACTCTTTCTAAAAAAAGGATGCTTTATCTTCTGCTCTCATATCTACTCAAAAATATTTTGATGCATACAAGATTTCATGTAAAGCAAAATTTCTCATGATTGATGAAAATAAAATTTCTATTTTAAAAACTAAAATTAACACTTTGAAAAATATTTTAAAGAAACGTGAGTTTGATAAGGCCATGTTTTCTAAGAAAAATTCTTTAAAGAAACATATTCATGCTACACACACTAAACATGCTCATGTTTCACATGCTCATCATTCACATCATGTATTTATGTATGGTAGAGTATATTCATGCACTTATTGTGGCCGGAATGATCACTTGATAAATTTTGTTCTGATCGTACAAATACTTTTAATAATCATATTTGAGTTTGAAGTACTAACGTCATAGGACCCAAGAAAATATGAGTACCAAAATCAATAACTTCATTATTTGTGTAGGTACACACCAAGGCTCCAAGATATAGGGAGCAGTGGTATCTTAATAGCGGTTACTCAAGGCACATGACTTGAGATATCAATAATTTTTTCACCCTATCAAGGTATCATGAAGGTGGCACCGTCACCTCCGGAGATGACTCAAAGAGTAACATTATCGGTATAGGTAACATTAAAATTGACTCATCTCTATTGATTGAAAATATTGTTTTAGTTGATGGTCTCAAGCATAACCTCTTGAGTATTAGTCAACTTTATGATAGAGGTTTTAAAGTTATTTTTGATGATTTGTCTTGCAATATTTTAAATAGAAAAATCAATGCATGCATTCTTTTCGAATTTCGTGAAAATAATGTATATATTATTGATATGTTAAATTTAAATTGCAATGCTACATGTTTAAATACTTTCAACGAGGATTCTTGGTTATGGCATAGAAGATTAGGCCATGTCTCTTTTGACCATCTATCTAGAATTAACTCTAAGAAATCAGTGAAGGGTATTCCTTACTTGAAGTTTGAAAAGGACCGCATTTATGATGCGTACCAACTTGAAAAACAAACTAAGTCCTCTTTTAAACCAATCAAGAATATTATGACATCTAGACTATTAGAGTTGATCCACATGAATTTGTTTGGTCTATCTAAAACTAGGAGTTTAAATGAAAACTGTTTTATTTTTATTTTGGTTGATGATTTTTCTCGTTTTACATGGGCTTTCTTTTTGGAACATAAAGATCAAGTCTTTTCACATTTTCATGTTTTTAGAAAAAGGGTTGAAAAAGAAAAAAAATTGATTTTGCGCATAAGAAGTGACAAAGGTGGTGAATTCATCAACCATTCTTTATTACTTATTGTGAAGAAAATAGAATTAGACATGGACAATCTTGTCTTAGAACTCCACAGCAAAATAGAGTAGTTGAAAGAAAGAATCGTACCTTAAAGAAATAATTAGAACAATGATTAGTGAATAAGGACTCTCTCAATATTTATGAGCTGAGGCCGTAAACACTTCATGTTACATATCAAACAGGATTTATTTTTGTAAAAATACTTTCAAACTTCTTTTGAAACTTACTAATTGAAAAGCCTAATGTTTCTTACTCTAGAGTTTTTAGATGTAAATGTTTTATTTTAAACACAAAAGATAACTTAGGAAAATTTGATGTAAAAACTTTTAAAGCTATTTTGTTGGTTATTCTAACACTAGTAAAGCTTATAGAATTTTTAATAAATCTACTTTGACTATTGAAGAATTTATGCATATTAAGTTTGAAGAAACTAATGCTTTTGTTAAGAATGTTATATAGATTGATTCTTTAGGTGAAGATATAGAGAAAATAACCTTGAAGGACTTAACCATCTAAGAAGATAATCCAAACCTTAATGAACAAGGTAAAATTTAAGTGGTTGAAGTGGCAAAGGATTGGAGATATGCTACAAGTCATCCCAAAGAACTCATTATAGGTGATGTATCAAAGGGGTAACTAATCACTCCAAACTCCATGTTTTTTGTGACTATTTTGTTTTTATTTCTCATATTTAACCAAAAAATATCCTCGAAGCCGAGGACGATTCATATTGGGTGCTTGCTATGCAAGAAGAGCTCAATCAATTTGAGCGCAATTAAGTTTAGCACCTTGTCCCTAAACCCTATGATAGACCAACCATTGGTACTAAATGAATTTTTAGAAACAAGTTGGATGAGTCGGGTAATATTGTTAGGAATAAAGCTAGGTTAGTGGCCCAAGGTTACACCCAAATCGAAGGTATCAATTTTAAGGATACCTTTGCACCCGTAGCACGGCTTGAAGCCATACGGATTACAATTGCTTTTACTTCTTTTAAAGATTTCAAACTTTTCAAATGGATGTCAAAAGCATATTTTTAATTGGTTTCATTGAAGAGAAAGTGTATGCTGAACAACCCCCGGGTTTGTTGATCCTACATATTCAGATTTTATTTTCAAATTAGACAAAACTTTATATGATTTAAAACAAGCTCCAAGAGCTTGGTATGAAAGACTTTCAACTTTTTTTATTTCAAATGGTTTTGTAAAAGGTAAAGTAGATACCACTTTGTTTACAAAGCATGTAAATAGTAATATTCTTATTATTCAAATTTATATTGATGACATTATATTTGGATCTACTAATGAAAATCTTTGTAAAGATTTTGAATCATGCATGAAGAATGAATTTGAGATGTATATGATGGGCGAGTTAAACTACTTCCTAGGACTCCAAATCAAGCAAAAAAGTAATGTGATTTTTATAAATCAAGACAAATACACAAGGAAACTCATTAAGAAATTTGGGTTTGAAGATCCAAAGTCAAACAAGACTCTTATGGCTACCGCAACAAAACTTGATAAGGATGAACAAGGTATAAATATAGACATTAAACTTTATAAAAGCATGATTGATAGTTTATTTTATTTAACGGCTAGTATGCCGGATATCATGTTTAGTATGTGTCTATATGCTAGATTTCAATCTTGTCCTAAAGAGTCCCACTTGATTCGGTAAAACATATTATTAGATATCTTAAGGGCACTATTGGAATGGGCTTGTGGTATCCGAAGATCGGACAATTTTTCATGACGAGTTTTTTGGATGCTGACTATGCCGATTGTAGAGTGGATAGAAAGAGCGCAAGTGGAACTTGTCAATTTTTTAGGAATTGTCTTATTTCATGGTCTTTCAAGAAACAAAAATCTGTAGCCCTCTCAACCGCCGAGGCGGAGTATGTTGCGACCGGGGCTTGTTGTGCACAAGTTCTTTAAATGAAACACACTCTCTTTGACAATGATTTACATTATAATCATATTAAAATATTTTGTGATAGTACTGAGCTATTCATATGACTACAAATGCAAATCAATATAGTAAGACAAAGTACATACAAATTCGATATCACTTTCTTAGAAATCACTATGAGAAATGAGATATTGAAATTTATTATGTTTCAACTGATTTTCAACTAGCACATATTTTTACTAAGCCACTTGATTTTAACAGATTTTCTTTCATTTATGGTGAACTAAATGTTTGTATTATAGATTCATGAGTTTTTTATTGCTTTGATATTTGTGTTTGTTTTAAAATTCTTTTTCTTACCCTTTTTGATGCATGACAAAAAGAGAGAGAAGTATTAAGTATTTATTGCTATTTATTGATTAGTATTTATCGAGTATTAGTTTGTTTATGCTATTGTTCATGCTTAGTTAGTTTGTTTATGCTCATATGCAGTGTCTTGTTATGCATACTGTTATATCTTTCATATATGCATTTCTTGTTTATGCTCATATGCAGTGTCGTGTTATGCATACTGCTATATCTTTCATATATGCATTTCATTTGACTTGTTGATATCTTGTACTTGATAGATAAGCATAACTTGAGAGGGAGCCTTTTTCAAAGCTCTTTTCTTTCATTTCTTTTAAATAGCTCATATGTTTTGTCATTATCAAAAGGGGGAGATTGTTGAATCAAAAGTTACAATCAATGATTTTGTGTTTTGACGATAACAAAGCATATATTATTGTTTAGTACTAATCAAGTTCAAGTGTTTTAAGTGTGTTTCAGGGTTCAAGAATATCTAATAGGTTTTTTCCTCTAAAGGAAGGTGTTGATAGCTCAAGGGTACTCAAGTGCGAGATTGAAGCTCAAAGCACTCAACGTCGTTATCAAAGAAGCCCGCTTGAAGATTCTTGTAGTCGCTTAGAGCCTTATAAGAACCTAATTTGTTAAAGAGTAGATTATACATTTGACGCTCAAAGATATACACACACAAAAATGCACGTTTTTGAAAGTATAGTTTATTTTATATTGGTATTTTAACATGTCTGGTTTTGATATATGATTTCACATTTTCTCAAAATTTATATCTCAGTTTAGAACGTGTGTCACTTTGCCTATACATATTTTTCCCTTTCAAAACCTATACAAAATTATTTTCAAATTTTCTTAGTTTCAAAACAGACCTTGGTATTGGTTTTGGCCTAGGTCGGTCGACGTGCGATCGACCGTGTCTATTTCAGGCTAGGACAGTGGACCGCAGGATCAACCAAACCGCTAGCAGAGGGGTATGCATGTTGGTGCACATTCACGATCGACCGCTCTCCCCTGCAGTCGACCGACTGTTGTAGGCTGTCTAAAAATCATTAAGACAAGTCGTCAAAAGTAGAGTCCCAAACTCCAGACGCAGGGCTAATCTCAACAGCTCTGCAGCACCAAGGCGCGAGGGTCGAAACCCGCGTCTCAACATCACTGCAGCACCAAGGCGCGAGGGTCGAAACCTGCGTCTCAACAGCACTGCAGCACCAAGGCGCGAGGGTCGAAACCCGCGTCTCAGACAGCACTGCAGCACCAAGGCGCGAGGGTCGAAACCCGCGTCTCAGCCAGCACTGCAGCACCAAGGCGCGAGGGTCGAAACCCGCGTCTCAGTTATAACTGCCCTTGTTATGGGGTCAATCACTGCCCACATAACGGGGAAGTTAACCCCCATTATGGAGTATTTTTAGGGGGCACGTTTACCCCTGAAACCTCTATAAATAGCCTCGTTGCTATGGAGAAGGGGTCGGTCAATTAGATCAGAGAATTCGGGGAGAAGAACTTGACTTGTGAGCTTCCACAGAAAAGGAAAGAGAGTCCAACTCTTCAAGTAACTTGCTGCGTACAAGTTAATCTTTGCCTATAATCTCTTTGAGATTTCTGGTCGACAGAGCTGTGTTATTCCGTCTGCCATCCAAAGAGAAGATCCCCAAAAGTTCTTGACGTTTACCGGTCAACGAAAAATAAGATTCACTTTCCACCGCCACCGGAAGAACCCAGCATTAAACAAAGGGAAGATTCAAGACTCAACATCTTCCCTCTCTTGTAAGAGAATTATTGATCCGTTGTAACATTCTTTACTATCAAATAAAGAATTTACGTTCTGAACTTCAATTTTTTCTCGCGTCAAATAAGAGATGGCGACTCCACTGGGGACTACCTTCTCCACTGACGAGCAAGTGGTGGCGCAAGGTGACGTCATTTATATAGGGAGAATGGTCGAATCACTTGTCGTGGAATTCGACCAAGCAAAATATGAAGAGTTCCTTGAAAAACACCTAGAGGGGGGTGAATAGGTGTAAGTGCTAATCTAGAAACTAAATGCAAAACTAAGTGTGCTAAATGCGGAAGCTAATGCAAATTCTTGCAACACACTTAATACAACCAACAAGTGTAGCCGAATTCCCCGTGAAGGGCTCTGGACTAACTCCTCTTGATTCCCCTAGATATGGGTTGAGGTGCTATGTGAAGCTCTTGTGGTTAAGTATAAGTGAGGCACACACACAAGTATGAATGATATGACAATATGAATGACTGATGCTATGCACAACACAAATAAGAGAGAGAGAGAGAGAGAGAGTTAGAGAGACAATGGATCAAACGCAGAGACAAGATATGTTTCGAGGTTCGAGCCCCTAGCTCTACATCCCGCCTACACCACCGTGTAGGATTTCCAATCCACTATCTCCCACCGAGGGAACCTCTACCGAAGAAGATTTGTTACAACAATGGAGTACCGAACTCCTCTCTCAATACAAACACCCCCTCACACAAGAGGGGTAGGCCCTTAGCCGAACAACAACCAACACCTCTACCGAAGAGGGTTTACAACCAAACTCCACCTCTCACTAGAGGGCGCAAACCAATCACCCGATCAACCTCTACCCAAGAGGGATACAACAAGAACAAGGGTGTTTACAACTTGGAGGCTTAGCAACCTCAAACAATCTCTCTTTTTCTCTTTTCCACAAAAACAAAGATCCTAATAGATTAGGATAGGAGATATAACTCAAGTGTGGAATCAAGGTGTTTTTGAAAACAAGCAACAAAGAAAAACTACTTGGGAAATCTCTTGTAGATGATAGAAATGAAAATCCAAAACAATATCCCAAAAACCTAGTTTTCTTTGATTTTCCAAAACCCTTGAAAAACAATAAAGATGAAAACTTTTAAGCTTTAAAACTCTTTTAAAACTTCTTTTAAACTCAGGAGAAACTAGGATTTTTCTCTTGTAAAAACCTTGGCCAAAATCCCAAAGAATTGGGGTTTATATAGGCCCATCAGAAAACTAGCCGTTAGGCTGATGTGGCAGCCTGACAGGCTTGACGGTCGACCGCCCGGTCGACCGCCAACGGTCAAAAATGTGACCGTTGGGCAAACCCGGTCGACCGTCCGGTCGACCCAAATAAACAGAGAGCTCTGCTCTCAGACCCGGTCGACCCGTACGGTCGACCGATCCTGTGCCAGCCAGACGTGCACAAGTCTGTGCACGTCGGTCGACCCTTGGGGTCGACCGGCCCATGGTGCGGTCGACCATCCGGGTCGACCGACCTGGCCTGTCAGTCACAGAACAGGGTCAGAAACACTGTTAAAAAATATTCTAAAAATTCTTTTAACTCTTGTAAAAATACCCAAAAATAGTTTTATCATTTTGCATTGATATATAAACATGTGATAAAAAGTTTAGCTCAAATATCAATCAATATGAACTATTTTTGTGTCTTATCATTTTTACCAAAAACCAAAACATGTATTTTTATCAAACTTGATTTTTCAATAGGAAATCTGATTTTCCTAAAAACTCATGAATAGACATATCAAAATAAGTTTGTTTAAGATATGAAGCATGTATGTATATCTAGAACATATCTAATATACATAAAAACTATTTAAACTTGTTTTGACCAAACTATTCATGAAAACCAAATCCAAAACATAAATTTTATGTGTATGTGCACTTGAGCATATCAACTATACTAAGCTTTACAAATGGATCTAAAACACACTATCTAAATTAGGATACCTAAGTCTTCTTGACGATCTTCATCTTCAAGTAGACTTGCTCCAACTCCGTGATCCACCGAGTGCAAATGAAAGATCTTTAAGCTTTGGCACCAGAATCACCATGAAAAGCTTCTAAACTCCTTTGTTGAAGCTAATCACCAACTAATATCTTGCTAATTGATCTGAAACTTAAAATCACAAGAATATTAGTAAACATAACTACATGAGTTAATCATCATCAAAACTAGGGTGGAAGGCCTTTGGGCCAACAATCTCCCCCTTTTTGATGATGACAAAACTCATAGAGTTATATATGCATGGATTAAAGTTAAGCTTCAAAGAAGCTCCCCCTTAACTCATGCATACCAAATGAATAATTAAATATGCAATGAAAGCTTATGATTCTAACCAAGAGACATGCATTAAACTCAAAATCTTTCTCCCCCTTTTTGTCAATCATCAACAAAGGGGTAAAAATCAAAACAATAAATAAAATGATGGGTAAAAATCTTTCTCCCTCTTTTTGTCAATCAAAACAATAAAAACAATGTTCTCCCCCTTTTTGTCTAAAACAAAAACAAAGTCAATAAGGGGTGACTTTAAAACATGATATCAATTGAAAATATGTCAATGAAGCATCTTGATACCAATTAAAAGTAAACATAGATCAATCAACAAATGATATATGCTATATATATTCATGAAGAGGAAGACGTTAAGTTAGCTTCCCTACACATATACATTACATGAAGAAAGGATGACAAGCCCTAATTCACATAACGTATAATATGTAATGCATAAGAGGAGATGTGAAGCTCCCCCTACACACGTGTACCACATAAAGAAGAGTTGTCAAGCTCTTCAATAAACAATACACTCAACATGAATCTATATGTAGAAGAGATATTAAGCTCTCCTTGCATATTGGAAATACACATCAAAACATTTTTTAATTTTTCTTAAACAAAATTTTTAGATACCAATTTAAAACACAAGACAACTTGATATCAAAAGATAGTATTTTTCTTTTTAAGCCATATAAACAATTGAAATGACTATTTTCTATCATAAAGTAAGGGAGTGGAAATACAAATACCAATTGAAATATGAAAATCGAATTTTCTCCCCCTTTATGAAATACCAACAAAAACTATACGTAGGCTTGAAATAAGATACCAATTGAAAACTAAATCAATTGAAATAAAGTTGAAGCTCAAGCTCTAGCATAAATAAGATTTGTGAAAATTTATATCTTGAGCACAAATAAAACATATATGTATGAAAATTAGATACCAATAGAAATTGATACCATTGAAAGTGAAGCATACGTACATAAACAAATATATGAGTATACCAAAAATGTCAAAATTGATACCAATTGAAAGAGTTCAATGATACCAATTGAATCAATAATCAAGTGTATATATCATATAATCTACCACCCAATCATGGTTCAAGTTTTAAATGATTTTCACTTTAAGGCATACATGAACATGATCTCCCATCCAGCCGCCCTTGGATGGTAGGGGTTTTCAAAAATAGATTTGAAAAAGTAGTTTTGTTTGAAAATCACTACCAAATTGAAGAATACGAACTAGTCAAAATGAAAAACTTGTTAACTAGTGCGAAATCCTTCAAGTAAGGAATAAAACAAAATAGTTTTTCATGAAATAAGAAATCCACATGATAGTCAACACTCAAGTCAATGAAGCATAAATATGACTCATGAAAACAAAACATGAGTAAATAATAAATGTGAGTGTACAAATAAAATGTGAAGATCATAATCATGTAAATATTCAATTAAGCTCAATTATTCCTCAAAACATGGAAATATGAAAAATCATCAAAACTGATTTAATTTTCAAGGCATATGTATGTCTAATACAAACTAAAGTATACATACATATCCAAAACACAACGAGTCCACAAATAAAGATTTGCATGAAAGGCAAATGACTCAAGGGGTATACATGTATATCTTAAAGTTTAGCAATACAAACATATACATGAAGTGAAACACACACAACAAATCCAAAAATAGGAATACAAGTTTAAAATGTATGAATCATCAAAACTAGACTACACTAGCACATCTAATGGGTTCAAATAAGCATTCAAGCTCAAACATATATAGATTTATTTGTGGCCCACTATATGTACAAGTATATACCTAGTTTTAATAAAACTAACATTTAAACATATATTCAACCATGAAGCATCAAAAACAAGATAAAAATCAACATGATAAACTTAAACATGATTATTATGAATATCCACATGTTATTATAAATATGATATACGCAATAGCAATCATATAGTGAGAACACAAAAGAATTTATCCATATTAAACATGGGTGTCTCAAAATAACTAAACATGTATATCACAAATCTAATAAGCATGGCATTTTCATACTAATCACTAAACAATGAAACATGCTATAAACAATGAATATTAAAAGCATGAAAACATAAATAAGAAGTTAGAGATTCGATACCAAAACCAATGAGGGCACCGCTCTAGTTCTCCAAACCAAGGTGGTCCTCCCACCAAATCTTCCCTTGAAAGTGATGCATCCAATTGATTCTCTTTAAGCACGGAACGCATCCACTCCAAGGTACGGCAACTCTCACGTCATGTGAGAGCCCACACCTACATCAAATAAAGGAGGGGTGGTCTTTGGTACCCATACTCTTTTGGGTCCATGGGGGTTATGAAAAGTCACCTAGAGGGGGGGTGAATAGGTGATATGGCTAATCTAAGAACTAAATGCGGAATTTAAAAACTTAATGCAAATTACACTCAAGTGTGATCAACAAATGATTAACACACAACCAAGCCAAGCAAATATGAATGCACAATATGAATAGTTGTAAGGCACAAAGTAAAGAGAGAGATAGAGAGAGAGTCAATGGATCAAGCGCAAACAACAAGATATGTTTCGAGGTTCGAGCACCCAGCTCTACATCCCCGCCTTCGACACACGAAGGATTTCTAATCCACTAGCTAGTCCACAAAGAACTCTCACAAGGAGTACCCAACTCCTCTCTTTACAACCACAACCTCCTCCTTGAGGCAAGCTCCAATCCAACAAAACAATCACCTCACAACTTGAGGGATTAGCACAAAGCAAACACAAGGATCACCTCACAACTTGAGGGATACAACCCAAGGCACAAAGCCAAACAAAGATTGGGTTTTTAACTTGGTGGTTCAACAAGCAACCACAAACAATCTCTTTCTCCCACACAAATATCCTATAGAATGAGATAGTAGATGTTGCTCAAGTGTGGAGAAAACCAATGGAATGGAAATCAAAATCACAAAGAAAAATCCTTGAGAAATAATAGAAATCAAGATGGTGAAGTTCAATCAAAAGCTTTTCCCAAAAACCCTCTTCTTTGAATTTCCAAACCCTAGCAAAAACACCAAAAGATTGTTCAATTCAAGTCCAAAAACTTCTTTTGATTGCAGCAAAAACACCAGAGAGTATGGAAAAATTCGCACAAAATTTTTTTTGAAAAACTCTTGCAAAGGGGTATTTATAGGCAAATCTAGAAACTAGCCGTTGGAAGCAGATTTTGCCAAAATAACCCTGCCGGTCGACCGGTCCGGTCGACCGTCCAACGGTCAATTTTTGCCCGTTGGCTGCTACCGGTCGACCGCCCCGGTCGACCCAAACAAAAAGAGAGCTCTGCTCTCAGCCCGGTCGGCCGGCCCAAAGGCAGCCAGCGTGCACGTATCCGTGCATGTCGGTCGACCCGAATGGTCGACCGGCTACTTGGTGCGGTCGACCGTTCGGGTCGACCGACCTAGCCTGGCAGAGTCTGTTCTGAACAGAAAAACTGAGGGATTTAAATATCCAATAAATTCTGTAAACTACTTAAAAATCCCCAAAAATAGTTTTGACAATTTGCATTGATATATAAACATATGATAAAGATTTCAACTCAAATATCATGCAATTAGAACTATTTTTGTGTCTTATCATTTTTACCAAAAACTGTATTTTCTAAAACTTGGATTTTGAATAGAAAATACGTTTTGTCCAAAACTCTTCCAAATACAAAAACATGATATTGAAACACTTTGAAGCATGATGCATATGGATAGAAATCCAATATACATGAAACATATATATATCATAGTTTTTGTCATTAATTCCAAAATATGTTTTGTTAGAAATACCAAAACATTAAACACATGAATAAGTAAGTCAAAACTAAGTTTGTCTAGGAAGTTGAAGCATGCATGTATATAGAACAAATCTAATATACATTAAACCATATAAACTTGTTTTGAATCTATTCATGAAAACCAAGATCGGTTAAACCTAAAACCGAAAACCAAAACATGAAACGTGTGTGTTGTGAACTTGAGCATATCATACTATTCTAATCTTTACAATTAGGATCTAAACCCAAAACTAAACTATGGTACCGATGTCTTCTTGTAGAGCGCAATCTCCAAGCCGACTCGATCCAAAACTCCATGATCCACCGAGCTTGACTCCAAAGAGTGCAATATGTGATCTTGTTGCTCGGGCTCTTGAATCACCATGTGGGTAGCTTCCAAATCATCTTGTTGAAGGTAATCACCAACTAATATCTTGATTAATGATCTGAAACTTAAACATCACAAGATAATTAGTACACATAACTACATGAGTTAATCATCATCAAAACTAGAGTGGAAGGCCTTTGGGCCAACAATCTCCCCCTTTTTGATGATGACAAAACTCATGGAGTTATATATGCATGGATTAAAGTTTAGTTTCAAAGAAGCTCCCCCTTAACTCATGCATAGAAATAAACAAATAGATATGTAATGTAAGCTCTTTAAACATGTATGCATCAACATGCATAAAACACATAAAGATCTAAAACATGCTTTTGATACCAATTAAACTAAACACATAAACATGCTCTAAATACCAATTAAACTCAATATATGCAAAACAAAAACTAATGATCTCCAATTAAACTCAATATATGCAAAACAAAAACTAATGATCTCTTATACAAGCTCTTGATACCAAAACTAAGCAAACTAAACATGTTCTTTAAATAATGCTTTGGATACCAATTGAACTTAATATAAAAACATTAAAAACATAAAACATGCATATATAAACATGCATATAAACTCAAATTCTTCTCCCCCTTTTTGTCAATCATCAACAAAGGGGTTTAAAAACAAAACTAATAAAAACATAAAAAGAAATTCTTCTTTTCCTTATTTACAAAACTAATGAAAACATATTCTTTTTATATTCAAAATAAGGAATCAAAAACAAGGGATGTTCTTCCCCTTTTTGTCTAAACACAAATATGATACCAATTAGAAGAAAATGTGTCAAGGAAGTGCATCTTGATACCAATTAAAAATGAAACTATACCAATTGAAAAACAAAAATCTTGATACCAATTGATAAGTAAACAATCATCATATCAATTATAAATAAACAATTTTTGATATCAAACATAACAAATTTTGAATTTCTAAACATAAATGTTGATACCAATTGAAAATTAAATCTAGATCTTAATATCGATTGAAATTGTTATTTTTAAGTATATAAACAAATTTGATTTTGATAACAATTGAAACTATTGCCAATTGAAATTATTATTCTCTATCATAAAGTAAGGGAGTGGAAAACAAAATACCAATTGAAGGAAACAATACAAAATTTTCTCCCCCTTTATGAAATACCAATAAAAACTATGATAAGGCTCGAATTAAGATACTAATTGAAAACTAAATCAATTGAAACAAGGTTGAATCTCAAGCTTATCATCATAAACAAGATTTGTGCTTAAAGATATAGGGATATAATAGGCACAAATAAAACATATATATGTATGAAAAGTAGATACCAATGGAATTGATATTCTTTGAAATGTAAGCATACATACACAAAAATATATGAGTATACAAGAAATGTCAAGATTGATACCAATTGAAAGAATTCAATGATACCAATTGAAACAACAATAAGATCAAGTGTATACATCATATAACTACCACCCATTTCATGTTCAAGTTTACTATGATTTTCACTATAAAGCATACATGAGCATGATCTCCCATCCAACCACCCTTAGATGGTAGGGGATTTCAAAAATAGATTTGCAAATATAGTATGTTTGAAAATCTCTACCAAGGAAGAATATCACAACTAGTTATATGAATCAACTAGTATGAGATCCTTCAAACAAAAAATAACAAAAAATATTTTTCATGAAGACACATGTAAACCACATGGCACTAAAACACTCAAAATCCATATAGCACAATTTGTACTTATGAAAACTAAGTCATGAGAAAACATTAAATAAGGTGAGTGTACAAGTGTTGTGAGAAACATATCAACATGAAAATGGACAATTAGGCTCATGTAAAATTTCTTGAAAACATGAAACTTATCTAAGATGTGAAATCACCAATTTAAATCACCAAAAAAATGAAATTCATCATAAATGTGAAATCACCTAGAAACATGAAAAAATCATCTGAACATGATTTAAACTTCAAGACATATGTATGTCATGTACAAACTAAAGTATACATACATATCCTAAACACAATGAGTCCACAAAAGTATATGCATGAAGGCACGTGGCTCAAGGATGTATATGTATAAATGATAGTTTGGACAAGATGGACATATACATGAGGTTAAAACAAAACATGTAAAATGATGAATATGCAAGAATCATCAAAACTAGACTATACTAGTACAACAAATGAATACAAATGAGCGTTCAAGCACAAACATATATAAAGGTTTATTTGTAGCTCACTAGTTGTACAAGTATAAATCCTAATCTTAATGAAAACTATCATTCAAGCAAGTAGTCAAAACTTGAGGCATAAAACGGGTCAACAATCAATATGATCATGATAATCAAAACACGAATTATTAAGACAAAAAGTCATAGTCAACCATATGATTAGCATGACAAAGACATGTGCATAAGATCTATGATTAACATGATAGCTAAACATAAAGAGAACACAAAATATGGGTCCATACTAAACATGGGTGTCTCAACAACTAATCATGTAAAGCATAAGTCTAATAAACATGACAAATATTATACTAATCATGGAACAATAAAACATGAGTCATCAAAACAAAAACATTATACAATCATAAACATCCAAATGGTCATAATGCATATGCATGTGCATTAGATCTAGGGCATACATGTTAGTTCTAAACAAGGTGAGAACACTAAATATAGATCCATATGAAACATGGGTGCTCAAGTAACTAAACATGTATAACAATAATCTAATCAACATGACATAAGCATAATGAACAATAAAACAAGACATGCTATGAATAGATGAACATGAAAAGCATGCAAATAAAAATGGGAGTTAGAGAATGATACCAAAACCGATGAAGGTGCATCTCTAGTTCTCCAAACCACGGTGGTTCTCCCACCAAATCCCCTTGAGAGTGAAGCATCCAAATGGTTCTCTTTTAAGCTTAGAACGCATCCACCTCAAGGCACCAATACTCTCACGTGATGCGAGAGCTCCCACCTACATCAAAAGTCAAAGAGGTGGTTTTTGGTACCCATTTTCTTTTGGGTCCACGGGGGTTAGTATCCTTTCTAACCCAAACAAGATTAGTTGCTAAATTTTCATGATAAATGCGATCATAACAAAATCTAGCAAGATGGCCTTTTCGGCCACAATGTGTACAAATGTACACATGAGCATACATGTCATGGTTGTGTCCGTGGGAAGCATGTGTATGCCATGTTGGGTGTGCATGCAAAGATGGACCTTGTTTCTTGCGAACCAAGGTTTCCAAACGTGAATGATTCAATGTGCATTGGCTCAAAGTGGAGCCCAAACAATCTACACTTTTCTTCAAAATGTTTATATCATTTTCAATAGTGGAAGATAAAGTGGAGCATGCAATAGGTGTGCAAGTAGAAGAAGAAGCTATACTAGCATGGCACACATGAGAATCAATTTCAATTTTCAAAGATTAATTTTTCTTTAAAACCAAATCCAACTCTTTTGAAATTGAATCAATTTTATTTTTCAAAACAAGGTTATCTTTAAAAGTAAAATCCAATTTTGAAGATAAAATCTCATTGTGCTTCACAACATCATCACAATCATTTTTACTTTTCAAAACTTCAATCTCATTAAGGGCAAGGTCTAGTCGAGATCTTAGTGAGTCACGTTCACTAGTGATCTCTTCCTTTTCTTGCAAAACCAATTCAAAATTAGAACACAAATCCTTTAATTCATTTTTCAAAACAAGGTTGTCCTCTTTCAAAAGTTTGTGTTTTTCCTATAAATTTTCAAGCTTTTAAGCAAGTTCCAATTTAAAGTTTGAACTTCAAAACAACCATGGCAATAGGAACTAGAGCTATCATCTAATTGAGTGTCCGATTGTACCTCAAGGGAGTTATTCCCTTGGACCATGAAGCAATGCTCTTCGGACTTTTCTTTCTTAGATCTCCTCATCTTGTTGATAATCCTTGGAAGCTCGGGAGAAGTCAATATGCTCCAAACTGCAAAAGCCGAATCATAACGATCAAAAATCGGTAAAAGATGTTCATTGAGAGATGCTCTAAGTGCTCTAAGTGCTAATGCATTAGCCTTTTTATGCTTGCTACTATTAGGGAATGATTCTTGAGTAGAGGCTTGATAAACTAGATGACCTAGTGATTTTAAATGCCTACTCATATTTGCCTTCCAAGTATCAAGTCTAAAATGGTCAAATATAGGAGGGCTATCCATGAGTGCAAACTAGATGAGTGCAAATGCAAATGAAGATTAGCAAACCAAGATCTCACTCCTAGGTGGTTAAACCTAAATATCAGGAGCACTAGCTCTGATACCAATTGAAAAGTCACCTAGAGGGGGGTGAATAGGTGATATGGCTAATCTAAGAACTAAATGCGGAATTTAAAAACTTAATGCAAATTACACTCAAGTGTGATCAACAAATGATTCACACACAACCAAGCCAAGCAAATATGAATGCACAATATGAATAGTTGCAAGGCACAAAGTAAAGAGAGAGATAGAGAGAGAGTCAATGGATCAAGCGCAAACAACAAGATATGTTTCGAGGTTCGAGCACCCAGCTCTACATCCCCGCCTTCGACACGTGAAGGATTTCTAATCCACTAGTTAGTCCACAAAGAACTCTCACAAGGAGTACCCAGCTCCTCTCTTTACAACCACAACCTCCTCCTTGAGGTAAGCTCCAATCCAACAAAACAATCACCTCACAACTTGAGGGATTAGCACAAAGCAAACACAAGGATCACCTCACAACTTGAGGGATACAACCCAAGGCACAAAGCCAAACAAAGATTGGGTTTTTAACTTGGTGGTTCAACAAGCAACCACAAACAATCTCTTTCTCCCACACAAATATCCTATAGAATGAGATAGTAGATGTTGCTCAAGTGTGGAGAAAACCAATGGAATGGAAATCAAAATCACAAAGAAAAATCCTTGGAAAATAATAGAAATCAAGATGGTGAAGTTCAATCAAAAGCTTTTCCCAAAAACCCTCTTCTTTGAATTTTTAAACCCTAGCAAAAACACCAAAAAGATTGTTCAATTCAAGTCCAAAAACTTCTTTTGATTGCAGCAAAAACACCAGAGAGTATGGAAAAATTCGCACAAAAAATCTTTTTGAAAAACTCTTGCAAATGGGGTATTTATAGGCAAATCTGGAAACTAGCCGTTGGCAGCAGATTTTGCCAAAATAACCCTGCCGGTCGACCGGTCCGATCGACCGTCCAACGGTCAATTTTTGCCCGTTGGTTGCTACCGTCGACCGCCCCGGTCGACCCAAACAAACTGAGAGCTCTGCTCTCAGCCCGGTCGACCCGAGCGGTCGGCCGGCCCAAAGGCAGCCAGCGTGCACGTATCCGTGCACGTCGGTCGACCCGAACGGTCGACCGGCTACTTGGTGCGGTCGACCGTTCGGGTCGACCGACCTAGCCTGGCAGAGTCTGTTCTGAACAGAAAAACTGAGGGATTTAAATATCCAATAAATTCTGTAAACTACTTAAAAATCCCCAAAAATAGTTTTGACAATTTGCATTGATATATAAACATGTGATAAAGATTTCAACTCAAATATCATGCAATTAGAACTATTTTTGTGTCTTATCATTTTTTACCAAAAACCAAAAACTGTATTTTCTAAAACTTGGATTTTGAATAGAAAATACGTTTTGTCCAAAACTCTTCCAAATACAAAAACATGATATTGAAACACTTTGAAGCATGATGCATATGGATAGAAATCTAATATACATGAAACATATATATATCATAGTTTTTGTCATTAATTCCAAAATATGTTTTGTTAGAAATACCAAAACATAAAACACATGAATAAATAAGTCAAAACTAAGTTTGTCTAGGAAGTTGAAGCATGCATGTATATAGAACAAATCTAATATACATTAAACCATATAAACTTGTTTTGAATCTATTCATGAAAACCAAGATCGGTTAAACCTAAAACCGAAAACAAAACATGAAACGTGTGTGTTGTGAACTTGAGCATATCATACTATTCTAATCTTTACAATTAGGATCTAAACCCAAAACTAAATTATGGTACCGATGTCTTCTTGTAGAGCGCAATCTCCAAGCCGACTCGATCCAAAACTCCATGATCCACCGAGCTTGACTCCAAAGAGTGCAATATGTGATCTTGTTGCTCGGGCTCTTGAATCACCATGTGGGTAGCTTCCAAATCATCTTGTTGAAGCTAATCACCAACTAATATCTTGATTAATGATCTGAAACTTAAACATCACAAGATAATTAGTACACATAACTACATGAGTTAATCATCATCAAAACTAGAGTGGAAGGCCTTTGGGCCAACAGGTTAGTCCCTTCTCTAACCCAAACAAATTTCTTTGCTAAATTAACATCATGTATACGATCAAAGCAAAATTTAGTAAGGTGGCCCTTACGTCCACAATGTGTACAAGTGTACACATGAGCATACATAGTGTGATGGTGTCCGTGAGGAGCATGTGTATGCCGTGGAGGGTGAGCATGAAAAGATGGAACTTGTTTCTTTCGAAATAAAGTTTCCAAGCGTGTATGACCCTCAACACATTGGCTCAAAGTGGAGCCCAAACAATCTACACTCTTCTTAAGCATGGATATATCATTGTTAATCAAAGAAGAAGTGTGGCATGCAATATGTGTTCTAGGTGAAGCATGGCAAACATGTGAAGCAATATCATTTTTCAAAGATTTATTCTTATTCAAACAAATTTCTAATTCTTTTGAAATAAAATCAATTTCATTTTTCAAAGAATGGTTACTTTTTAAAACAAAATCAAGTTTTGAAGATAAGACCTCATTTTTCTTCAAAATATCATTACAATAATTTTTATTTTTCAAAATCTTATTTTCTTTTAACACAAGATCAAGTTGAGATTTCAATGAATCCCTTTCATTAGAAATCTCCTCTCTCTCTCTTGCAAAACAAGGTTAAGTCTAGAATGCAAATTTTTATTTTCATTGTTAATTCCTAAACTTTTCTTTTTCAAAATCTTATATTTTTTCAAATAATTTTTCACAAACAATAGAAAGTTCTTCATTTAAGGCATGAACATTATAATTATCACATGAAGAACTAGAGCAATCATCATTGTCTAAGTGGGTTTCCGAGTGTACCTCAAGGGAGTCATTCCCTTGAACTGTATTGCATTGTTGCGGCTCGGATTCATCTCCACTAGATTCTTCCTCCGGTTGGATCGACAAATGAAGCTTGGAGGTGGTGGTTGTTGTCAACATGTTTCACACTGCAAATGCGGAATCAAAGTTAGAAACATGCATAAGATATTCTTTTGAAAGCGTGCTTCTAATAGCCTCAAGGGCTTGTGTATTGGCCCCTATATGCTTGCGGTCACCAAGATAACATCTCTTGGTAGCGGCAAGGAAAACATGCAAACCTAGGGTCTTCAAATAGCTACTCATCATAACCTTCCAAATCTCAAGTCTAGAAATGTCAAACATAGGAGGGCTATCCATGAGGCCAAACTAAATGTGTGCAAACAAACAAATGCAAACAAGATTAGCCTAAAATGAGGATCTCACTCCTAGGATGTTAAGCCTAAGTATCAGGAGCACTAGCTCTGATACCAATTGAAAAACACCTAGAGGGGGGGTGAATAGGTGTAAGTGCTAATCTAGAAACTAAATGCAAAACTAAGTGTGCTAAATGCGGAAGCTAATGCAAATTCTTGCAACACACTTAATACAACCAACAAGTGTAGCCGAATTTCCCGTGAAGGGCTCTGGACTAACTCCTCTTGATTCCCCTAGATATGGGTTGAGGTGCTATGTGAAGCTCTTGTGGTTAAGTATAAGTGAGGCACACACACAAGTATGAATGATATGACAATATGAATAAATGATGCTATGCACAACACAAATAAGAGAGAGAGAGAGAGAGAGTTAGAGAGACAATGGATCAAACGCTAAGACAAGATATGTTTCGAGGTTCGAGCCCCTAGCTCTACATCCCCGCCTACACCACCGTGTAGGATTTCCAATCCACTATCTCCCACCGAGGGAACCTCTACCGAAGAGGATTTGTTACAACAATGGAGTACAGAACTCCTCTCTCAATACAAACACCCCCTCACACAAGAGGGGTAGGCCCTTAGCCAAACAACAACCAACACCTCTACCGAAGAGGGTTTACAACAAACACCACCTCTCACTAGAGGGCGCAAACCAATCACCCGATCAACCTCTACCCAAGAGGGATACAACAAGAACAAGGGTGTTTACAACTTGGAGGCTTAGCAACCTCAAACAATCTCTCTTTTTCTCTTTTCCACAAAAACAAAGATCCTAATAGATTAGGATAGGAGATATAGCTCAAGTGTGGAATCAAGGTGTTTTTGGAAACAAGCAACAAGAAAAATTACTTGGGAAATCTCTTGTAGATGATAGAAATGAAAATCCAAAACAATATCCCAAAAACCTAGTTTTCTTTGGTTTTCCAAAACCCTTGAAAAACAATAAAGATGAAAACTTTTAAGCTTTAAAACTCTTTTAAAACTTCTTTTAAACTCAGGAGAAACTGGGATTTTTCTCTTATAAAAACCTTGGCCAAAATCCCAAAGAATTGGGTTTATATAGGCCCATCAGAAAACTAGCCGTTAGGCTGATGTGGCAGCCTGACAGGCTTGACGGTCGACCGCCCGGTCGACCGCCAACGGTCAAAAATGTGACCGTTGGGCAAACCCGGTCGACCGTCCGGTCGACCCAAACAAACAGAGAGCTCTGCTCTCAGACCCGATCGACCCGTACGGTCGACCGGTCCTGTACCAGCCAGACGTGCACAAGTCTGTGCACGTCGGTCGACCCTTGGGGTCGACCGGCCCATGGTGCGGTCGACCGTCCGGGTCGACCGACCTGGCCTGTCAGTCACAGAACAGGGTCAGAAACACTGTTAAAAAATATTCTAAAAATTCTTTTAAGTCTTGTAAAAATACCCAAAATAGTTTTATCATTTTGCATTGATATATAAACATATGATAAAAAGTTTAGCTCAAATATCAATCAATATGAACTATTTTTGTGTCTTATCATTTTTACCAAAAATCAAAACTTGTATTTTTATCAAACTTGATTTTTCAATAGGAAATCTGATTTTCTTAAAAACTCATGAATAGACATATCAAAATAAGTTTGTTTAAGATATGAAGCATGTATGTATATCTAGAACATATCTAATATACATAAAAACTATTTAAACTTGTTTTGACCAAACTATTCATGAAAACCAAATCCAAATATAAATTTTGTGTGTATGTGCACTTGAGCATATCAACTATACTAAGCTTTACAAATGGATCTAAAACACACTATCTAAACTAGGATACCTAAGTCTTCTTGACGATCTTCATCTTCAAGTAGACTTGCTCCAAACTCCGTGATCTACCGAGTGCAAATGAAAGATCTTTAAGCTTTGACACCGGAATCACCATGAAAAGCTTCTAAACTCCTTTGTTGAAGCTAATCACCAACTAATATCTTGCTAATTGATCTGAAACTTAAAATCACAAGAATATTAGTAAACATAACTACATGAGTTAATCATCATCAAAACTAGGGTGGAAGGCCTTTGGGCCAACATTCCTTTCTTCCGGCTCTAAGAGACCAAAGGCCCGTGCCTACCGCAGGGTCTCTACGGGGAAATGCCCCGATGTCCGCCCTGGGATTCTCTCAGACGCGGCAGCTCCGAAGGATGTTGTGGTCAATCGCGCCAGGCGTAACACCTGCGCCAACGTCTCTCAGGAGACCCGCGTGGTCAACCTTTCTGGGGTTCAGCCAGTCCATCCTCTTCCTCAGCACCAGGTCGTCGGGGGTTCCCCTCCCCCCCACGACGAAACCAGAATGCTGAACGACGGCAGAGAAGACGTGCGCGTCAACTACAAGTTGGAACGACCGATTGCCCAACGGAAGTAGGACGCGAGGCTCAGACCAGCGTACCACACCTGACACGTGAAGTCTGCGTTTGGCAGCCCAAACGCGAGGCTCACCAGACTGGCTCTTCTGAAGCCCCACTCTCCAAACGCCAATGCAAAACTCGCGCACCTTGTCAAGTACAAGAGGCACGCGCCTCTAGGCACGGGGCCCGGCAGCCCTGTATTTCTCAAGCTTCTCGACCCAGACGCAGTAATCAGCAGCGCGAGAGCTGCGTCTCTTATCAACAAAGACGCCAAGCTCACGCTCCGAAGCCGCGACGCAAGAGCTGCGTTCAGGCGCCCTGCGTCTCTGAACCCTGCGTCCCAGCTGTACGAAACAAGAGATGGAGACTCCGCTCTCAGTATTGCGAGGCTAATCTCTTTGATCCTCCTCCCACGGATCTAAGGGATTATTTGACAAAGAAGAGAAGTGCTAATCGAATCACTTCGTCACGTTGCTGCGAACGGCTTATCACAATGCTTTCTGAATGCCGTTGCAATTCAGGTGCAAACCAGCAGTCTCTAACTAGACAGCTGACCTGATTCCCCGATCAGCCAAAAGAAATCGTTTTCACAGGAGAAGGATTTTCTCTGACACTGAATATCCTGAGCTCACTGCAAACATGACGTGCAGGAGTAGGGGAAAGCAACCTGCGGTCAGCTCCGATGAGTCTGACACAGAACCGGAAGGAGTGTACCGACACACTCGCACCCGGACTGGGGCGATCCCCCCGATTAACTACAATGCTCTGGCTCGGGGCATTGAGATAAATGACTCGCATTCCGCTATTGCAGAGTCACAGGCTTCAAACTCTTCTATAGAGAAAGAGGCCTTTATATACATGACCAGCACTCCTGAGGAGACCGCCAGGCGCTTGGAGCAGCAAGCCCAGGTCCAGAAGGAACAATTCGAGATGATTCGTGCTCAGCAAGAATCTATCGACTCCCTCAAGCAGATGCTCGCACAGTTGTAACACCCCGCTCAGCAAGAATCCATATTCATGGTTCCAGCGAGACGGAAAGGCCAAAGACCAATTGTAACACCCCGCTCCCAGAATACTACTTAGTTGCGTATTCGTATTTTCTGATCGTATTTTTTTGATTTAGTTCCTGTATTTATTTTGTAATATGAGTTATTTATATGAATGTTTTGTCATGGATTCGGATTCGTGAACTTGGAGTCAGCCCTAGTCTGAACCGGGAGCCCGATCCTAGAGTATAGCTCGATTTGATATTTTTGCTATTCTAATTTGATCAGTTTCAGTTTTAAATATCGTTTTTCAATATTCTAGATTTTTGATGATTTTTTGAAATTTTTCTGAATTAAATTGTAAATCTTCAAAACCGGGGTCGACCGATACCGCTACTCGAATCTCAGATTTTTAATTTACAAATAGAGTTGAAATTCTAAAAACGGCTTTCTTGTAACTTTTTAAAATCACATTTTCTATCTACATACTTTTTATGAGAATTTTCTAAATTTATCAAAATTCCCATGGATTTGGTGTCGGCCAGTATCACTGGTTGATTCCAAGAATTTTAGTTTACAATTGGAATCAAATTTCTGGACTCCACTTTAATATTTCTTCTTAAAATTATATTTTCTCCTTTCAGGCATTTTCTGAGATTTTTCAGATTTTATCAAAATCCGGTCGACCCGGTGTAGACTGGTGTCAACGGTTGACTTCAGGATTTTTATTTTGAAAATGAGATTGAATTTCTAAAAACTAATTTCACCAAAAATCTTTAAATAATATTTATTATTTTTGAGAATTTTTGAGAAGCTTTCCAAGCTACTTAATTTTTTGGACTTTTCTAGAGTTTTCGGTGTTTTCCCAGATACCGGAATTTTATCTAGATAATTTACTTTTCTCTTTTTTCTATTTTTTACTCTCCTCGCTAGACGCGAGTTTCACCAAACTTAGATTCAACATTTAATGCAGAGATCCTCTCCATACTGCATTTAATGTTACGTCCTTCAAGTCAAAACTGACTTTTGTCCTTTCTGTTAAACGCAGCATTCGTGTTTTTTCCAAAACGCGAGTTTCATCCTCGCGTCTGGGCAATTGTCAGATGCGAAGCTTAGTTGAATGGGGACGCAGCCATTTAATGAAGACGCAAGTCTCATTTGTGTGTCTCTTTTGTTTTCAAAGGATGGCAAATTGGTAATAATCAAACCACCCCTTTATATATATTCCTCCTCCCTTCTCTCTCTTTCATTATTTTTCTTTCCTCCTTCCTTTTCCAGCCAGCAGCCAACGAGCACAGCCTTGGTGCCCTCTTTAGGCCGGCCACACTCCCATCCTTTCCACCCACCATCTCCACCTTTCTCCACCACCAACTCCTCCACCTTTTTCTCCTCCATCTCCTCCACCATTCCAACAACAACAACACCATCTCCATCACCTTCTTCTTCATCTTTCCACCAAAACAACCCATTCTCACCACCAACTTCACCATTATTTCCACCACCACCTACACCACCTTGACCACCACGAACCACGCCATTTTCCTCTCCTCGGCGTGCTCTTTCCAACGGACCTACTCGTCGCTCTCCGAAACACCATTTCCAAAACTCCAAATTTTCCAAATGAACTACACTTGCACCCCACTTGATGACTTGGGCTTGGAGCCTTGGCCGCCTTCTCTGGCCAACTCCGGCCGCCGCCGGTGACCGCCGGCTATGCCGGCCATCCTCCCTTCCCCCTTCTTTCTTTCCTTTCCTTCTTTCTTTCCTTCTTTCTTCATTTTCCTTCCTTCCTTCTTTCTTTCTTTTCTTTCTTTATTTTCATCCTTGCGTCATCCAAAACCTGCATCCCTCTCTCCCCCATCCATGCGTCTTTCATTTTCTCATCTCCCTGTCTCTCTCTTTCTCTTTGTTAATTGTTAAACGCGGAGTTCACCCCGCGTCTAGGCAATTCCTTAACGCGAATCTTTGCGTTCTTGACATTTGTATAATGCGACCTTCGCGTTCTTGTATCGATGCGACGCGGAGCTCATGCTCGCGTCTGTGTCCTTCTCGTGTCAACGCGACGCGGAACTCATGCCCGCGTCCGCGTTCTTCTCATGTTATAACTTAAACGCGGGTCTCGAACCTCGCGTTGTGGCATCTACGCGACGCGACTCCCGCGTCTCACTCTCAAACCCGCGTCCCCCTATACATACTCTCTCTCCCTGTATACTCTCTCCATGGACTTCTCTCTCTAGTTCTCTCTTTCTCTCTCCTCTCTCTCTTATTCCCTTTCTCTCTCTTGGTTTTCTCCTCTCTCTATCACTTTCTCTTTAACGCGTTGACGCGTTGATTTTCTAAATTTCGGAGATCGGGGATTTCACTATGTTTTCTGAAGGCTTAGGCGAGTGTTCTCGCTTTTCTCTTGACTTTCCCGCTTCATTGGATCGACTTGATTGTCTTATGTATTTGTATCTGGAACTAACACCTTCTCTGCAGGTACCCTAACCACTGGGTACAACCTTTGAGGTTTGAAGTCCTTTAGACTTTCTCTATGCTACGCCTGGTAGGCGAACCTAGCGTCAACACTTTACCGCTTGCTCCATTCTAGCGTAGTTACCCCGTGAGCATGGCTTTTCCGTGAGCGGTAGTATGGCATTCTTACGCTTACTGCGACACGTGTGCCTAGCTACGCTGCAAGCGGTAACCTCACCGAGCGTGATAGCATTTAGTGTTGTACAATAGTTTCGTTCCAGCTCCGCTTAGCTCCGCATGGATGTTGCTTTCCTACTGAATTACATGTCTACCAGTTTATTGATTCTTCTATTTATGGTTGTGAAGAGTTTGAAATCTTGCTTATACTGTTTTTTTCTGAAACTGCATGGTTTTTTGGTATTTGAACCAGTCTTGTATGTCGTACTATTTTCTCGTAACGATTAGCATGCTTTCACTTGATGCGCTAACATATACTATGATGTCCCTTGTCACCTGCCTGATATCACCTTCAAGTCATATACAACCTGACACCCGACATGCTTCTACTTGGAACTTGCTCCTTATTATGACATGACTTATCACTTGCCTCCTGACACATTAATACTTGACCTGTGACTATCACATTTACGGGAATACTATACTTGTTACCCTGTATTATACATATACAGTGACCTGAATCTACAGTACTCATGTACTCCTGAACTCCTGATCATGTCTTGCACCCGCTATTCCCGTAAATTGATAACTACATAATAAATCATAAAAAGGAACAACTTGCATCGGGTCAGGGAAAACTTGCGGCTATCAATACATGTTCGTATTTACAGTGGTACTAGGTATGTTGTGCAACTAAAACTTTCGGTCTGACCTGTGGGCCTCCAGGCGACCGAGGGGAGTGCTGGCTCCCTTCTTCTTGGTACCATCTTGATAAGGGCATTTTATAAGACCCTGCTGTACGCCTTGCGGCTGGTTCCGAGCACCAGTACGGAACGTCCTGGACCGTGGTCCCGGGCATGCACGGGACCCACTGTAAACATTGTTCGTTGATACCCCTGCTGGTTTCCAATAACAATCTTGCTTTACTCAGATGTGGATATATGTGCGTTGGGACGCTAGTTCACATTCTAGACATCAGGGTAAGACGAGTAATAATACTAATAAAAGATGCCAGCTATGAATCTGTAGTATGCTTTGCCATATTTGATTGTATCAGGTTTTACTTCAGATTTCTGGTTTTATGATTATTATACTATGCCTGCTTACTTCCTGCTTCATCAACCGTGTTCTATTCCATTAGTCTCCTACTCTTATCTAATCATACTATGAGTCTTCCCTACTTGATATTAATTGTTGTATATCTACTTGCTCCTGCATGCTTGTGCCTACGACACGGTTTTCATGTTATGATCCAGATTTATCGATACACATGTGCTTATCCATACTCGCCATCTGGCTTTCGCATCACCACTCGCCGGGGAGTTCTGACTCCTCTGGATCCTCATATCCAGGTCTTAGAGCCTGGAGCGTGTGGATTCTCCTAGTTGCTGATCAGAGTGGCGTAGCGGTAGCGTGGATCTCCTACAGAACGTCCAGAGCCCCATCCTTTCAGGCCCCCTTGTTCGGCTCTAGAGTCCTTTTGCTATGACTCTGAGCCTCTCTTTGTACTGTTCATACTTGTACATCTCCTTGTATTCTCGCATTTGCGTCATATTGGTGATGTAATATTATTGTAATATTGGATCACTTCTTGTGATAACTTTGTAACTGTACTCAGGTATTGGAATGTATAATGCACCACGTGCTTCTGTACTCTGATTCTTACCTGTACTGATGCTTAGCGTATATACGTGAGGATATTTCTGACCTGCGTATATACGTCACAGTAACGTCTCCGTACCCGCCGGATCGGGGCGTACCAGGGTGGTATCAGAGCCTAGGCTCTCACATCCTCAGTACAACCAGTCGGCAAATTAATGGTAAAGAAATTTGCAACTGGAATACATGAGTCGTGGTTATACAATCTAACTACAAGTACAAAGTTATCATTCTCTCTTGATGATCTTACCCTTGAATTCTGAAGTTCTCCCATCCTTTCATACTTCAGTTTCTCGTTATTCTTAGACCAACTCGGATATGAAAAGACGGAGAAATCATAACGGTTCTGGTTCTTATTAGAGTGGCCCTAATGGAGGGAGTGTTGATTTAAGATGATTCTGCAAAATATGATGAAAACTTACAAGAACAGACAAGGGTCCAGCCAAAGATTATTGGTTGCACTCCGAGAACAGAAGCCAGGCAACATGTCAGATTTCAGGAAATTATAGCCGGCAGTCTTTTCGGGCATGGAGGAGCCCTGGATGCATAGCAGTGGCTAGTAAACACTACAAATCTTCTGAAGGCAACTCGGGTCCCTGACGAGAACCAAGTGGAAGTGACCAAGATTTAGTTGAAAGATGTAGTTAGGACGTGGTGGTTGGCGAAAGCAGCAAGACTGGAAAAGCCCATCACTTGGGACTAGTTCTCGAAGGATTTCTATGAGAAGATTCTTCTCTGTAATAGCTCAGAAAGAAATGAAAGAATGATTTATCAAATTGTAGTAAGAAGATTGAATTGTAGATAAGTACACTGTAAAATTTCTAAGGCATAGTCGGCTGGTATCTTACATGGTGGCTGACAAGGAGAACCGAACAAGCAATATTTTAGTGAGACCTGAAGATGAGGATCAAGATGTTTCTTATTCCCAAGAAGCCCAAGAAGTATTCTCAAGTTTTTTGCCATCGCTCGGGAAGTAGAACGGACCCGGGAAAGAAGGATCAGAATGAGATGCAGATGAAGTTGGCAAAGAGACCCTCTCATTTGATGGAAGTTGAAAACTTAGACAGGCCCCTGGATGTCCCACTAGCTAAGCCATCCCTCCAACCTCGCCCTCAGCATAAGACATGTGGGTATTGTCTGAAGCCGGGCACTTACAACGCAACCGCTAGAAAGGTTATGAATTATGTCGTATACGTGTCCGGAGATTAGTTGAAAAGTGACCGTCTGTTCAATGAGGCAGAGAACATTGTGCTGATCAGATCAACTCATCCTGTATCACCATTGGGAGGGAATCCAGAACCTACTAGCAGAATAACCTCACTTCATCCCCAGCATCCAGTATGGAGTCATACACAAAAGAAACCAAGAGCTAGGGCACATGGTAAAAGGAGGCAAACATATAATCTGACTGAAAAGGAAGTCAGGATGCTCAATATGATAGAGCGAGAACAGAAAAGGATGCTCAATATCTGAAAAAAGAACCCTGAAGGTCCTGACCGTAACTATTGTCCCCATTTTTAGCATGTTCGAGAGTTGGTAACTTCTCTATATCATATCATTCTCATTGCACTATCATCACCAATCTTAGTCCGTCCATGTCTACCTCCCTATTTCATGATCCCTATCTCTTCTATTTTTACTATTCTGATTTTCATAATCCTTATGCCAACTTAAGATATGCGTAGACTAGTGAGGTGACCGCAGGGCAGATGTGGTTCGTTCTCATTATATTCTGGCATTCCTCGACTCTGGTACATCACATTGTCTTATATTGGACAGATCTTTGGCCTCGCATTATATTCTTGTATTTATGGATACATCATGGGAGACCAGTACATCAAGTGGACTAGTCATCACTTATATAATCAGGTAGCCTGTATCATTACATGAGGAGTGTCAGTATATTGTTGTATTTCAGATCAGGACTTCTGGCAGGCAGAGTTATGGTATTTTTCCTTTCTATTACTCCAATAGCGATCATGATTTCTTCGACATGTTCATGGAACTCGAGTATCCTCAGAACTGATTTGCAGTCAGGTTATTATTCAGAAGGCAGCATTCGAGACTCATTTCGGTTATTATGATTTCTTGATCGTGTTCTCAGAGCCACTTACTCCTGGCAGTCTTCATTGATTTGATGGATCATAGGCTCGGGTCGTGTTCTAGTCACCCGTGAACCTAACTGGGTGTGGACTTCGCTACACCCTAGTGCTTAGCATTTAGCGTTGTGTTACGCCCTGGCTTCGCCGCGGTGCGAACCTCGCAAAGCATTAGCTTCGCTGCACCCTAATGCTTAACACCTGAGCTGTGCTACGCGATGGCCTCATCTAGGCTTGGCTTCATCCGTGGCTAGTCCCTTTAGTGCTTAGCACTCTAGCCCGTTTCTTGGATTTCTTCCGCCTAGGTGATTTCATGGATCCGCTGAATATGGTTTTATCGCTGTATTTGAGCTATTGCCATGATCCTTGTCAATGATCCATTCGACAAATCTTGCAGGGCTCAGATATCTTCTACATGTTTCATCTGCAATCGGGTTACCATTCAGAAGTCAGTATTCAGAATTCTTCACAGTTATTCTATATTCTTGGCTACGCCTTTCAGAGTTAGCAACGCCCAGTACATAGAAATTCTTAATTATTAGTCTTCTTGATTCATACTCAGTATTATCAGAGTTTTCTTTATCTTGGGTATTCTGGTCTATTCTCGGGGAATTAGTATGTATGCAGCACATCAGGAATTCTACTACAGATTCTTTATCAAAGACAACATCATGCCATGCAGGGTTTTATATTATATTATGGATTTTAGCACTACGGATTTCTATGGATTTCATCAGCTTTGATTCACATTCTGATTGAAGTATTATTGATTATCTTACCAAGTCATCTCACTTTATATATTATTTAGAATGGTTAGTCTTTTGAAGTTCTGACAATGTTCCTTTATAAGCAGATATCATATCAGTATTATTACGGCACCGTCAGAGGATGTATATATATACGACAAAAGGACAGAGATGTCTCAGTCCTGAGTTTACCGTTCAGTCGATTAGGAAAAATAACTCACAGTTATTCATATCTTGATTGGCATAATCCTCATTCCTATTTTTTTGTGTTCATTTTACCCCTTATCGAAATTGCGAGGACGCAATTTTTGTAAGGTGGATGGAATGTAACACCCCGCTCCCAGAATACGTACTTAGCTGCATATTCGTATTTTTTGATCGTATTTTTTTGATTTACTTCCTGCATTTATTTTGTAATATGAGTTATTTATATGAACGTTTTGTATGGATTCGGATTCGTGAACTCGGAGTCAGCCCTAGTCTGAACCGGGAGCCCGATCCTAGAGTATAGCTCGATTGATATTTCTGCTATTCTGATTTGACCAGTTTCAGTTTTAAATATTGTTTTCCAATATTCTAGATTTTTCATGATTTTCTGGAATTTTTCTGAATTAAATTGTAAATCTTCAAAACCGGGGTCGACCGATACCGCTGCTCGAATCTCGGATTTTTAATTTATAAACGGAGTTAAAATTCTAAAAATATCTTTCCTATAACTTCTTAAAATCACATTTTCTATCTAAATACTTTTTCTGAGAATTTTCTAAATTTATCAAAATTCCCATGGATTTGGTGTCGGCCAGTATCACTGGTTGATTCCAGGAATTTTAGTTTATAATTGGAATCAAATTTCTAGATTCTGCTTTCATATTTCTTCTTAAAATTATATTTTCTCCTTTCAGGCATTTCTGAGATTTTTCAGATTTTATCAAAATCCGCCGACCGGGTGTAGACTGGTGTCAACGGTTGACTTCAGGATTTTTATTCTGGAAATGGGATAGAATTTCTAAAAACTGATTTCATCAAAAAAATTTAAATAATATTTATTATTTTTGAGAATTTTTTAGAAGCTTTCCAAGCTACTTAATTTTTTGGACTTTTCCGGAGTTTTCGGTGTTTTCCCAGATACCGGAATTTTATCCAGATATTTACTTTTCTCTTTTTTTTATTTTTCCCTCTCCTCGCTAGACGCGAGTTTCACCAAACTTGGATTTAACATTTAATGCAGAGATCCTCTCCATACTGCATTTAATGTTACGTCCTTCAAGTCAAAACTGACTTTTGTCCTTTCTGTTAAACGCAGCATTCGCGTTTTTTCCAAAACGCGAGTTTCATCCTCGCGTCTGGGAATTTCCAGACGCGAAGCTTAGTTGAATGGGGACGCAGCCATTTAATGGAGACGCAAGTCTCATTTGTGCGTCTCTTTTGTTTTGAAAGGATGGCAAATTGGTAATAATCAAACACCCCTTTATATATATTCCTCCTCCCTCTCTCTCTTTCATTATTTTTCTTTCCTCCTTCCTTTTCCAGCCAGCAGCCAACGAGCACAGCCATGGTGCCCTCCTTAGGCCGGCCACACTCCCATCCTTTCCACCCACCATCTCCACTTTTCTCCACCACTAACTCCTCCACCTTTTTCTCCCCCATCTCCACCATTCCAACAACAACACCATCTCCATCACCTTCTTCTTCATCTCTTTCCACCAAACAACCCATTCTTACCACCAACTTCACCATTATTTCCACCACTACCTACACCACCTTGACCACCACGAACCACACCATCTTCCTCTCCTCGGCGTGCTCTTTCCAACGGACCTACTCGTCGCTCTCCGAAACACCATTTTCAAAACTCTAAATTTCCAAATGAACTACACTTGCACCCCACTTGATGACTTGGGCTTGGAGCCTTGGCCGCCTTCTCCGGCCAACTCCGGCCAACTCCGGCCACCACCGGTGACCGCCGGCTATGGCCGGCCATCCTCCCTTCCCCCTTCTTTCTTTCCTTTCCTTCTTTCTTTCTTCTTTCTTCATTTTCCTTCCTTCTTTCTTTCTTTCTTTTCTTTCCTTTATTTTCATCCTTGCGTCTTCCAAAACCTGCGTCCCTCTCTCCCCCATCCATGCGTCTTTCATTTACTCATCTCCCTGTCTCTCTCTTTCTCTTTGTTAATTGCTAAACGCGGAGTTCACCCCGCGTCTAGGCAATTCCTTAACGCGAATCTTCGCGTTCTTGACATGTGTATAACGCGACCTTCGCGTTCTTGTATCGACGCGACGCGGAGCTCATGCTCGCGTCTGTGTCCTTCTCTAGTCAACGCGATGCGGAACTCATGCCCGCGTCCGCGTTCTTATCGTGTTATAACTTAAACGCGGGTCTCTAACCTCGCGTTTGTGGCATCTACGCGACGCGACTCCCGTGTCTGCGACCCTCGCGTCTCACTCTCAAACCCGCGTCCCCCTGTACATACTCTCTCTCCCTGTACACTCTCTCTCCATAGACTTCTCTCTCTAGTTCTCTCTTTCTCTCTCCTCTCTGTCTCATTCTTTTCTCTCTCTTGGTTTTCTCCTCTCTCTATCACTTTCTCTTTAACGCGTTGACGCGTTGATTTCCTAGATTCCGGAGATCGGGGATTTCACTATGTTTTCTGAAGACTTAGGCGAGTGTTCTCGCTTTCCTCTTGACTTTCCCGCTTCATTGGATCGACTTGATTGTCTTATGTATTTTTATCTGAAGCTAACACCTTCTTTGCAGGTACCCTAACCACTGGGTACAACCTTTGAGGTTTGAAGTCCTTTGGACTTTCTCTATGCTACGCCTGGTAGGCTGACCTAGCGATAACACTTTACCGCTTGCTCCGTTCTAGCGTAGTTACCCCGTGAGCATGGCATTCTCGTGAGCGGTAGTATGGCGTTCCTACGCTTACTGCGACACGTGTGCCTAGCTACACTGCGAGCGGTAACCTCACCGAGCGTGATAGTATTTAGTGTTATACATTAGTTTCGCTCCAGCTCCGCTTAGCTCCGCATGGATGTTTGCTTGCCTACTGAATTACATATCTACCAGTTTATTGATTCTTCTATTTATGGTTGTGAAAAGTTTGAAATCTTGCTTATACTGTTTTTCCTGAAACTGCATGATTTTTTGGTATTTGTACCAGTCTTTTATGTCGTACTATTTTCTCGTAACGATTGGCATGCTTTCACTTGATGCGCTAACATATACTATGATGTCCCTTGTCACCTGCCTGATATCACCTTCAAGTTATATACAACCTGACACCCGACATGCTTCTACTTGGAACTTGCTCCTTATTATGACATGACTTATCACTTGCCTCCTGACACATTAATACTTGACTTGTGACTATCACATTTACGGGAATACTATACTTGTTACCCTGTATTATACATATACAGTGACCTGAATCTACAGTACTCATGTACTCCTGAACTCCTGATCATGTCTTGCACACGCTATTCCCGTAAATTGATAACTACATAATAAATCATATAAAAGGAACAACTTGCATCGGGTCGGGGGAAACTTGCGGCTATCAATACATGTTCGTGTTTACAGTGGTACTAGGTATGTTGTGCAACTAAAACTTTCGGTCTGACCTGTGGGCCTCCAGGCGACCGAGGGGAGTGCTGGCTCCCTTCTTCTTGGTACCATCTTGATAAGGGCATTCTATAAGACCCTCTTGTACGCCTTGCGGCTGGTTCCGAGCACCAGTACGGAACGTCCTGGACCGTGGTCCCGGGCATGCACGGGACCCACTGTAAACATTGTTCGTTGATACCCCCGCTGGTTTCCAATAACAATCTTGCTTTACTCAGATGTGGATATATGTGCGCTGGGACGCTAGTTCACATATCTAGACATCAGGGTAAACGAGTAATAATACTAATAAAAGATGCCAGCTATGAATCTGTAGTATGCTTTGCCATATTTGATTGTATCGGGTTTTACTTCGGATTTCTGGTTTTATGATTATTATACTATGCCTGCTTACTTCCTGCTTCATCAACCGTGTTCTATTCCATTAGTCTCCTGCTCTTATCTAATCATACTATGAGTCTTCCCTACTTGATATCAATTGCTGTTATCTACTTGCTCCTGCATGCTTGTGCCTACGACACGGTTTTCATTTTTATGATCCAGATTTATCGATACACATGTGCTTATCCATACTCGCCATCTGGCTTTCGCATCACCACTCGCCAGGGAGTTCTGACTCCTCTAGATCCTCATGTCCAGGTCTTGGAGCCTGGAGCGAGTGGATTCTCCCAGTTGCTGATCAGAGTGGCGCAGCGGTAGCGTAGATCTCCAGCAGACCGTTCAGAGCCCCATCCTTTCAGGCCCCCTTGTTCGGTTCTAGAGTCCTTTTGCTATGACTCCGAGCCTCTCTTTTACTATTCATACTTGTACATCTCCTTGTATTCTCGCATTTGCGTCATATTAGTGATGTAATATTATTGTAATATTGGATCACTTCCTGTGATAACTTTGTAATTGTACTCAGGTGTTGGAATGTATAATCCACCACGTGCTTCCGTACTCTGATTCTTTCATGTACTGATGCTTAGCGTATATACGTGAGGGTATTTCTGACCTGCGTATATACGTCGCAGTAACATCTCCGTACCCGCCGGATCGGGGCATTACACCAATTCTTTTCGGACGAATTGAATCCGAACCAATGACCCATGAAGAATCAGAAGGCGAGGAGGAATCCCCTCAGTTCGGTCATTATGAGCCAAAGGCACTCAGAATGATGGGAAGTATGGGTATGATCTAACAAACGGACCAGGGTTGAATTTCGGCAAAGGAAGGAGAACGCTACTTCGATCTTTTGTGCCGAAAGGGAAAACCCCTGATTATTATCATCAGACTCGCAGAGGGTTGGGCTATGTATCAACTCCGATCCCATCAGCCTCTGACTCTGGAGAGTCATTGGGCCATGATTGCTCATCGGGCACGTCCTCGTGGGAATCAGATGCTAGTGTCGGCAACATCTTCAGAGAACTTTCAGTGAACATGGTTTCAACAAGCCACCTGGAAGACAAAGATGAAGAGGTAATCCAATCCGATACAGATCCTTGGATCCAACACTTAAACAATCTTTGGGATACTCGCTTTGAACAACGCGAGCCACCAACAGAAGATAAGGTTGTCCAGATCAATCTAGAAGATGAGGCTAATCCTAAGCCCATCTTCATAAGCGAAGGCCTATCACCTTCTGAGAAAAAGGATCTATATCTCTTGTGCAAGAATATATAGACGTCTTCGCCTGGAATTATGAAGACATGCCTGGACTCGATCCTCGAGTGGCTATGCATCGCCTCAACATTAATACGGACGTAAAGCCTGTCAAACAACAACAGCGACGGTCCCGTCCAGAAATAATGGAGGCAATTCAATCAGAAGTCGGAAAGCTTATAGACTCTGGCTTCATTAGGGAAGAACAACATCCTGATTGGGTAGCCAACATCGTCCCCGTTACTAAAAAGAACGGAAAGATCCGGATCTGCATTGATTTTCGCGATCTAAACGAGGCCTATCCTAAGGATGAATTCGCACTGCCAATCATAGATGTCATGATTGACAATACGTGTGGATTCGAGCGAATGTCCTTCATGGATGGATTTTCAGGATATAATCAAATCAAAATGTATCCTGATGACGAAAGACATACCTCTTTCAGGACACCACTGGGGGTATACTGCTACACCGTCATGCCCTTCGGATTAAAGAATGCAGGGGCAACATATCAAAGAGCTATGAATGTCATTTTTCACGAACACATGAGCAAAATGGTAGAATGATATGTTGACGACATCGCAGTAAAAAGCCGCGCTAAAGGTGATCATATAACTAATCTAAAGGTTGTCTTTGACATCATGTGGACCCATCAATTAAAGATGAACCCCACCAAGTCCTTCCTGGGGTGGCCAGTGAAAATTCCTAGGGTTTGTAGTGACCTCGAGATTCATTTGGACTCAGAAAAGGTTCGCGCTATCCAGGAGATGCAACCTCTGAGAAATCTCAAGGAGCTCAGGGGACTGCAAGGACGATTGGCGTACATCTGAAAGTTTATCTCAAATCTCTCTGGAAGAAGCCAACCCTTCACCAAATTAATGAAGAAGGGTGTTTCGTTCATTTGGGATGACGCTTGCCAACAAGCATTTGAGGAAATTAAACAATACCTTACACAACCACCAGTCCTTGCAGCTCCAGTATCCGAAAAACCTTTCCTGATATACGTCCGAGCGATGGATCATTCTTTAGGAGCTCTACTAGCTCAGAATGATGATAAAGGACGAGAGCAAGCAATCTACTGTTTGAGTAGAACAATGATCGGGGCCGAACATCGGTACAACCCGATCGAGAAGGAATGTTTGGCGTTGGTGTTCGCTATTCAGAAAATGCGACACTATTTGCTAGGCCAAACAATAAACGTCATCTCAAAAGTCAACCCCTTGAGGTTACTCATGACAAAGCCGTCATCGTTAAACGGCCAGCTGGCAAAATGGGCCATATTGCTATCCCAATATGAAATGCACTTTTTACCACAAAAAGCTGTGAAAGGACAAGCGGTGGCAGATTTTCTGGCTGAGCATCCAGATCCAAGGGTAGCCAAACTTTATGAGGATCTCCCAGACGAGATCGCTGAAGCCTGCCAGACCCAGACATCCTTCGAAAGGCAAGTGTGGCAACTTTTCTTTGACGGTGCATCGAGAACAAGTCCAAAAGGACATATAGCGGCAGGAGTAGGAGTAGTACTCGTTTCCCTACAGAACTATGTGATCCCTCGAGCTGTCTCATTAACCGAGCCTTGTTCCAACAATGTAGCGGAATACAATGCCCTCTTGACTGGGATGCAACTCGCCGATGAGATTGGCGTTAAAAATCTCGAGGCATATGGTGACTCTAAACTCATCGTCAGCTAAGTTCGCGGGGAGTACGAAGTCAGACATGAAGATCTAGTACCCTATTATAACGTAACTGTCCGCATGGCCGAGAGGTTCACAAACTTCTACATTGACTATATACCACGCAAGCAAAATGCACATGCCGATGCACTGGCATCCCTCGCTGCCTCCTTAGCTCTTCCAGCTGGAACAGCAGAGAAAATATTGGTCCACAGCCACGACTTGTATTGCCCGAGAATTGCTCTTGAGGACCACCAGGAGCCAACGGGAGATTGTCAAGGCAAAGAAGTTTTCGAGTAGTCAGCCGGCCCAGAGCCTAGAGACTGGCGATTTCCTTATATTGATTATGTCCTGTACGACATCCTGCCTGAAGACACCAAAGAAGCGGCTGCCATTAGAAGGAAAGCCCCCAAATTCTACTATAATGCGATCACACGAACACTGTATCGTCGATCACATGAGGGGATCTTGCTTCGCTGCCTTTCACAAAAAGAGGCACAAGAGGTATTGAAAGAAGCCCATGACGGCATGTGTGGAGCCCATCAACCTGGCCCAAAACTTGCATATCGACTCCAAAGGTTGGGATATTATTGGCCTAAGATGATCGCTGACGCCAACACTTATGCCAAAAGATGTCACGCCTGCCAAGTGCATGACGATTTCATCCATCAAGCCCCAGGGTACCTTCACTTTACGACCTCTACCTGGCCATTTGAAATGTGAGGAATGGATGTAGTTAGTCCTATCAGCCCACCATCCTCAAAAGGATATCGGTTTATTTTGGCCATAACCGATTACTTCTCCAAATGGGCTGAGGCCATTCCTTTGAAAGAGGTAAAGTCATCGAATGTGATCAAGTTTGTTAAACATCACGTTATTTACCGTTTTGGTGTACCTCGGCGAATTGTCCATGACAATGGACCCCAGTTCATCAGTCAAGCTTTCCAGAAGTTCTGTGCTAAGTTCAGAATCTAGAGTGTGTCCTCAACGGCATACTACCCTGCCGCTAATGGTCTCGCAGAAGCTTTCAACAAAATCATCGGCAAGCTTCTCAAGAAATTCATCTCGAAAAGTCAACGTGACTGGGATGACAAGCTAGGTGAATGCTTATGGGCCTATCGCACAACTGTTCGAACCCCAACTAAAGCTACGCCGTTCTCTTTAGTATACGGGTGTGAAGCCGTGCTTCCACTGAAAATCTAAATTCCATCTCTACGCGTGGCCCTGATAGCGGAGATGACAAATGAGGAGAAGCAGTGACAGTGACTCCAAGAATTGGAGGCCTTGGATGATAAACGTCTGCAGGCCCAACAACAGATCGAGCTCTACCAAGCCCGGATTACCAGAGCCTTCAACAAGAAAGTTAAAATGCGAACTTTCAAGAAAGGTGACCTTGTCTTAGCCGTCAGAAGACCTATGGTGATGACACATAAGACAAAAGGAAAATTCCAGCCCAAATAGGAGGGACCATTTGTAGTAGAGTCAGTCTATTCAAATGGATCATATCGCCTCATAACTTCAAATGGCGATACACTCATGATACCGATTAATGGCAGGTTCCTGAAAAAGTACTATCCTTAATAGTACTCCTCCGCCGATCAAGTTAAAAGTACACCTCTGATCAAAGCTCCGGATCCAAGAAAAGTTTCGTTCCTTCATTATGTCACATCATGATAGATCAGTGACAAGCTAAGTGCGCATTGATTGTACCATGATGCATGTTGATAAAGAAACGAAAGGTGAAATTTTGATTCTAATATTCCTATCTTCATCAACGTCCGACGCCCCCAACGGCTAAGGATAGAGGAAAATGTTAGCTTCTAAGCCCAACATAAGTCTTCGACAACTCATCATGCTGAGGGCAATAGCATGGCTAGCCCAACTCAAACGGTAGTTGGTAAAGGCACCTCAAATTCGTTGATAGCTGAGGGTTTGCTAAAAATCCTAAGTGGATGTAATTCCACCCTTTCCTCCAAAATCCCTTACCAATTCTCATACACAGAATGGTAGGTCTACAAAATACACTCATTGCTACGTTAACACTATACCTTTGGTAATGAAAATTTTCAATACTCCCTATCGAGTACAAACTTTACTTGTCAACCCTATATGGAGTAGCAAGCCTTCAAGTCTGCCAAGTCAACACTATACCTCTGGCACTTCAAACTTCACTTGTCAATTCTCATTAATAGAATGGCAGGCCCTCAAATTTCTCATATCGTAAGTCCATTACAGTCAAGTTAATACCACACCTCTGACAAAATACTGTTAGGTTAACATTACACTTCTAACAGTAATCAAGTTTCTGCTAAGTTCAATATTAAACATCTGACAGTCATTTTCTCTCAGACTTCCATATCGAAGCTGAAATGAACGATGCTAAGTTTAACACTACACCTCTAGCGTCCAGGTCATTGCCGAGTTAAACAATACACTTATGGCCATGACTTTCCCTCGGACTTTCTTGTTAAAGTCGAGATGACTAATGCCAAGTTCAAAACTACACCTCTAGCATTACCCTCACTGCCAAGTTAAACATTACACCTATGACAGTGACTCTTTCAGTTTTCCCAAATGAAAGCTGAAATGCTTTTGAGTCAAGTTAATATCACACCTCTGACTCACACCCTTATCAAGTTAACATCACACTTCTGACAAGACTATATTCAACCCGTTAAGTTAATATCACACGTCTAACGGAAAAAGCTCTCCTAGATCCCCCGCGAATCTAGTCTCACTTGTTATTCTCATCAACAGAACAACAAGTATACCTAAAAACATTGTTAGGTTAACATTACACCGTTAACAGTGTTTTCATGAGATACCCAGTTGATCTTAATCAAGTTAATCCCTAACCTCTGATAAAAGCTCATCTTCCCTGGGGGTACAAGTTCCACCTGTCACTTTCCTTTATAGAGTGGCAGGTCCACAAAAATTATCTTATCCCTTGTCAAGTTAATATCACACCTCTGACAGCATTGTTGAGTTCCTGAAATAGGATCTCTCTCTACAAAATTTGACTCGTTAAGATTATCATCATAGTTTTGACAGGTCAAAGATTCTTTGCTTCTATTCGTCTGACTTAAAAAAAAAGGAGTTCAAGACAATAGAAGGAGAAAAAAAGTGTCACTTTTGTTTATATCCAACATATGAAAGTGATACAAAACGCTCTCTTATACAATAAGATTGAGTTTTACAATAAAGGAGTACAAAGAAGTCCCTCTCTCTCAAAGGTTGCACTCACTCCTTGAAGCTTCTCACCATTCCAAGTACAAGATGTTCGGAAGGGTGCCAAAGATGGGTTGAGCACTGCGATGACGTCTGGAGGCTGATTACGTCACCATGCATGACGTGAACATCGAAAGAGTCCATTGTTGACCAAGAACAATGGTGTTTCTTGAGGTCGAAAGGCAGCAGAATCTTCTGATTCCACCTGACCAACCGAAGTGGGCTATGATCCTTCGTTGATGAACACCTCCACCACCAGAAAGTCATCCAATGAGCATGGAGCTTTCATCGATGCCACTTCTGGGGTAAGTGAAGAGAGAATCCAAGACCATACCCACCACTATATCCACCGCCATACCCACTGTGACCACGCCATGTCAGAAGCATGACTGGTGTCCAGGAGCCATGACTTCTTCTCCAGTGGTCGACCATCGAACAGGTCGCTGGCTGAAATATTCTCCTAGGGGCACAGCGAATATGAAAAAGGATGATTAAGTCTACCTGCGAGAAGCAAAAATCAGAAGATTAGAAGCTCAGGATACTTCAACAGAAAAAATAAGTGACAGACGCGGCTATTGCTGAAAGCTTCAGACGCAGGGATGACCCGCGCAGCAAATCAAAATTCTACTGCGACAAAAACAGACGCGATCAAAGTTGTGATACACACAGATTCGAACGCGGTCTAGTTTTGCACCCGCGTCTAAAATATGAGACGCGAAGAGAATCAGACGCGAAAATTGCCATCTCCCTGTTTGATAAACAGGGGTTGCTACATTCAAGTCTGAAACCTTCGATCTGAGTTGAAATTCTTCTAAGTCTACAGCCTCATACGCGAGCTATGTATGGAAAGCTTGCGGTCCAGGTGCAAAAGTCCATTATACTCGCGTCCAGAGGATTCTGAGTCAGAGTTTACACTCAATCAATGTGCACTTCATCTGAAGTCTCAATGGCGCAACTTCCAAATAATGGGCGCACTAGTCAGATTTCAGGAGAAGGTCAAGAAGATGAATCTCTTTAAGAGATACAAAACTGAAACCCAGTGGGCTGAAAATTTCATGGCAAACAAAAAATCCTACCCGCAGAATAACCCTTTAAGGGTTGAACTTTCTGCATCAAGGCGCGGACGTAAAGGGTGCTCAAGGAGACGCTTTTTGATCTTGAAATCACTTGATAGTGATAATCTTCTGGAGAGATTAAAGTAAAGCATGAAAGCTTTGGGTCGTCATCGTCTATGGGGGCAAATCCCATTAAAAAGTCCTTGAGGGAAGAAGATGAAAATCCCTCAGAGCGCTGGCTCTCGAGGGAAAACAGTCTAAGTAATGGGCTGTTAAAAGGAGGGGGTGAGGCCTATTTATAGGCAACCCATAAAGCCTGTAATTAATGGCTCACTAATCAGAACCGTCAGCCTTAATTCCCGCACGAATATCAAAGCCCAATGAAGGGCTGACGCGTGGACTGCCGCTTCGGGAAACATCGGATGATGCGAGTCCCCAATCATCAACGTCGACTTGACATTTAAAGATCTAACAAAATCTTTATGACAAGCCGCATGTAACGCCTGGGAAGTTGCACCAAACGCAGGCCCGAGAGCCGTGTCCAGGAACTTGCGTCCCTTTACGAATCCGAAAACGGCGTCCTTTTTCATTCCAGTTAAAAGAACTGTGACCGCGTCTCTCGGAGTGATTCAAAGCTGCGTCCCCTCAGCAAAAGGGACCCATTCTGGGGTCGCGCTTTGAAATCACATAAATTGGAAAGCTGCGTCCTGAGACTTGTGTCTACAATAGAGAAGGCCTATGTCATTCACAGGTATCCTGGAGCTGCGTCTACATTGCAGACGACAATTGTGGTCCTATCATAAACTCAATATAATTTAAGTTTGCACTAAGTCAAGGGTCTAGAGACGCGTCTCTACTAAGACAGTGTCGCGTCCTCATATCTACACGTCAGTTTTGAGAAGCATAAGACTGCGTCCTCACTGCATCCTGAATTCTTCATTTGGGTAGAGTTAAGGGCTGCGGCCAGGGAGCCGCGTCCTTCCATAAGCAAAGCCGCGTCCTTCGCGCAAGCTTGAACCGCGTCTCAATTTGCAGGTCAGAGTCGCGTCTCTCAGAACCGTAAATCAGAGCCGCGTTTTGCAACAAAAAAAAGAACTCAGTTCAACCTGAGTTTATTATTCATAGTCAGTCAAGGATCACAATCAGAGACTGCAACTAAGAAATTGGATTCATCTACAGTGAAACAACGAAGATGGAGTAAAATTTCAAAGACTTTTATTATTTGAGCTAAAAATAATAAAAGTAATACAAACGCTCTTGATGAATACAGTGTTCTTTTCTTTACAAAAAAAAAGGGAGGCTAATAATCTTGATTCGCCAAAGAACGGATTTGTTCTCGGAGGTGATGCATCTCGTGCTGACGCGCTTTCTCGCCTCCATGAGAGCTTGGACCCGCAACTCCTCCTCAGATAAGAATTTCTTCGCAGCCAGCTGCGCTCGTAGAGATTCCAACCTGGAGGAATGAGTGGAGAGGTTTTCTTCAGCCTGCGTCTTGGCAGCTTCCAGCTCTTCCAGCTTCTTCCTGGCAGTGGCAAGTTTTTGCTCGTTGATTTTAATCAAGGCTTCTGCCTTAGCTATGGTGGCCCGAGCAGTGATAATAACCTGCTCTGCGCTCTGCATGACGATTTCAGATTCCTTTGAATCGCTAATCAGCCTTTGGTGGTCAGCCTGAAAATGTTGGAGATGGCGGGTCTCTTCAGCTATTTGTTCCTCCATCTCCTTCCACTCTTATTCTTGAGCAGTAAGAAGCCTATTCAGGGTCGCCCGAGCCTCGTGTACTGAGCCAGCATCTTCCAAGGACTTGAGCTCTTTTAAGTCACTTCCCAACTGCTCCACCAGCATCAGGCATGCCCTAGCCTGCGAAGGACCTCCAGTATGACCGATGTTCCCGATCAGATTTTCAAGAAGTACTCGGGCAAACTCGAAAGAGCTGCCCCCAGAAAGGATGAGGTCAATGCATGATCACATGGAAGCAAAGAACTGCTGCACCATTTGACGTGCCAGTTCTTCCATGATATCATTAGCTGGAGAGAATTCCGCTGACGAACTCCCGGATCCCCTTTCCACTACAGGACGAGAGGCAAAAATCAGTTCGTCTTGCGCAGGAGGGATGTCAACGACAGGTTCATCAGAAGCTGAGATAGTTGCCGACACTTCTAGGGCAGTTGCCGTCGTAGCAGCCTCCACGGCGACAGAAGTAGCAGCAAACCTGACTTCTTTGGGGCCCTCGGTCGAGGCTTGAATTGTATTGCCTTTTGGGTCGACGCTGGCCGCAAGATCCTCTACCTGAGCTCCCTCAGCGCTCTCTGCAAATCACCAAAATGTCAACCATGATAATAAAAAGGAGGACATTCAAAGCATCGATATTTTCTTACCAAGCTGAGGATTCGAAGACGGCGAATTCTTGGGCAGATCTAGTAGGGTTGAGGTCTCCCCAACTTCAATAATTGCCCTCCCTTGAGGCATTTCAGTAGCAGGAGTCTCAACGCTCTCCTGCTGGGCCAGCTCTTGTATCATTTCCTCGATATGGGAGGAAGTTGCAGCCTCACTGTCCACGGCTAGCCCTGTAGCATAAAGTTAAAGGGAAAACGTCAGAACCTTTCCCTAGTTAAAAGAGAAACCGGGTTAAAAAGACAATGAGAGTACCTTCAGCAGCAGCAATTGTTGCTATTGGCGAAACCGTCACAGGGTCACACCCATGTATTTCTGTGACGCCCCGATTCCACGGATACGGGGACGTCACTGCGACGTATATACGTAGGTCATAAATTGCCCCCACGTATATACGCTAAGCATAAAAGTACAACAAGGATCAGAGTACACGACAAAGCGTGGTATTCATACATATGCCAACACAAGAAGTACACATACAAAGTTGTCACAGGATATTATAAAGTATTACACAATACATGTGTATTACATCATAACCAAGTCCAAAAGAAATATATACGAATATGTATACAAAAGCTCACGAGTAGAAAGAAGATCTCGTGAGTCAAAAGGTGAGTCTGGCACGAGGGAACTAGAGTTGGTCAGCCTGCTCACTGAAATAAGCCTGGTCCTCTGTGGATGGCTCCACTTCGTTCCAAGCCTCAGAATCTGAATATGCAAATCCAAGGAATCAAGACATATAATAGTAAACAACTGTAGCCAAGTGGCTAAGGGACAGGAATAAAGAAGATGGAACAGTAATAAATAGCATCGACTAACAAGTGATGAAAACATAATGAGGTAAAGCCATAATGCAATGAATGTACAAATTAAGTCTATAATTATTATTACTTGTCTTACTGTGATATCTAGCTATGTGACCCAGCGTCCCAGAACACATAGATCCATATCCTAGTAAAGCAAGTTTGTTATTGGAAACAGCGGTTGTATCGACGAACTATGTTTACAGTGGGTCCCGTACATGCCCGGGACCACGGTCCAGGGTGTTCCGTTGCTTGATGACGGAACCAGCCGCAAGGCCTAACAGGAGGGTCTTATGTATGCCCTTAGTCATGACAGTAATCAGGAATAGGGAGCAAGCACTCCCCTCGGTCCCCTGGAGGCCCTCAGGTCAGACCGGAATAATTGTACAATAAACCTAATACCACTGTAAACACGAACACATACCGATATCCGCATATTTCCCCCGTCCCATGTGTAAGTTGGTCCATTTTATAAAATAGTCGAGTGTATCATGCTTGGTGTTTAAGTGATAGCATGAAGAGATGGAGATATTTCATATTTAACAAGTCCTAAAATGAGAATATATGATAACGAGTCAAGAAGTAACAAGTCATGAGGTCCATCAAGTAACATGTCATGTAGTACAAATCATAGAGCATGAACAAGAATAGTATATCATATGTGAAGCAAGGGAAAAATCCAATTCATAAAAGAAACAACAATTTTTGCCCAAAAAACAGGTTAACGGTCGACTGCCGGTCGACTGCCGGTCGACCGGACAAAATGCGTGAGCTCCAGGTTTGGTCGGTCGACTTCCGGTCGACTGCCGGTCGACCGAGATATAACTACCGGTCGCCTGTCGGTCGACTGCCGGTCGACCGATACAGGGCCGTGAGCTCCAGGTTTTCTACCGGTCGACTGGTTGGTGAACCGGTCGACCGCCTACTCAAAACTGTGCACGTTTGTGCACATCGGTCGACTGCCCCCCTTGGGCCGGTCGACCGAAGTTCTGAAAAATGCTGCTGTTGGGTCAAAAATCAGATTTTTGTGGTGGTTATTTTTGATAGCTAAAAATATGATTTTGATAACTTAAGGGACATGATTTGTCAACACAAGTATACAAGGAAGATTGCAAGTCTTGGTGAGTAATTATACTCACTTCGATCGGTTGTGTGAAACTTTTACGAGTTCCGAAAGATTGTGGTCGACGATATCACCAACTAGGTCTTTGGCGATACTTCCGACGAAGAGAGATGCGATCCAAATCCAAGGGTTGTGGTAGCTTGAGAAGAAGATGAAGGCCTTGAGGTGTTCTTTGGAATTAGGGTTTGAGATGGAGGAGAAAGGTTGAAGGCTATTTTCTTGGTGAAGTGAAGAAAAGAAAAAGAATTGTAAAGGAAAAACTTATATAGGATTTGATTTTTGTAAAGGGAATGCAAATAAAGAAATTGAGAGGGGTTTTTGTGTAAAAAGAGGGGTGAGGTGTCTCCCTTGGCCAATGGTGGCCGGCCATGGAGAGAGAGAGAGAAAGAGGGCATTAATGAGGAAGAGTGTGGAATTTGAGATATTTGTTGTAAAATTTGAATTGTTGGAATTTTTGGAAATTGGAAAATCCTTTGGCTTAGAGATGAAGGAAAGGAAAATAGAGAAAGGAAAAAGGAAAAAGAAATGAAATGAGAAGATATTTTCTTGGTCTCCAAAAATGAAAATATCAGAAACACAAATTCTCGAGTTAAAGTCGAGTATGCGGGAAAACATTTCGGAAAATACCGAAATCGTCCGAAATTCAAGTATCTCGGAACGACTCGCAATTTTCACCAAAAATCAATAATATTATATGAAGACTCATAGTGAAATCCGTTTGAAGAAATACTGTATAGTTTTAAAGCTAAAAATCCCGGAATCAGTTACCTACCGACTCCGAAAGAATTTTCATAAAATCATAAAATGCTCAGAAAAAGAATGTAGGTAGAAAATATGATTCTAAGAGATAATGCCTAAAGGACTTTCTAGAAATTCCTAACTGTTTGTGAAATAAAAATACTGGAATCAGTCTTCTGCCGACTCCGGTGGGATATCCATAAATTCGTAAAATCTTCAGAAAAAGTATTTAAGTAAGGAATATTATTCTAAGCAGAAATGTCTAAAGAATCTTCTAGAATTTCTAAACAGTTTGTAAGATAAAAATTCGGGAATCGATCAGCGGCACTGGTCGACACCGGTTTGAAGAAATTCATTTAAATTCTAGAAAATTCCAGAAATTCTCATAAAATCTAATATTTTAGAAAATGATATTTGAAATTAAATCGGTCAAATACGGGAAGTAAATCGAAAAATACGATCGAAAAGCTGAATACGCAACTAAGTACGTATTCCGGAAACGGGGTATTACAATCCACCCACCTTACAAAAATTTCGTCCTCGAAATTTCGTAAAGTGAAAGGTAACAGGAAAGGTAACAGATATAGAGAAGGATAAGATGGAAAATAACAGTTGAGAAGAATAGAAGGAAAGAGTCTTACCAATCAAGATGCGAAGAGTTGAGGATAACGCTCTCGGATAACATCCTCTCGTTCCCAAGTGGCCTCTCCTGGCGCGTGCCGGTTCCAAGACACCAACACTAAAGGTATAGCCTTGTTCTTCAGTGTCTTCACACTCTTATCCAAAATGGTCATCGGCTGCTCCTGATATGATAAGTCCGACTGTAGTTCCAGCTCGGAGTGATCCAGAACATGACTATCATCCCTTACATATTTCCTCAACTGAGATACGTGGAAAACATTGTGCACACCGTCCAAAGATGGAGGTAAGGCCAATCTGTAAGACACATCTCCCACTCGCTCCAAAATCTCGAATGGGCCGATATATCTCGGGCTCAACTTTCCACGAATACCAAACCGGATTACTCCCTTGGTAGGTGATATCCTCAAGAATACATGATCTCCAATCTGGAATTCCAATGGCCTCCTCCGTGTGTCTGCCCAACTCTTCTGTCTGCTCTGAGCTGCCCTGAGATGATCTCTGATAATCCTGACTTTCTCTGTTGTCTGCATTAGGATCTCAGGTCCCAAAAGACTCCTCTCACCGACTTCATCCCAACAAATCGGTGACCTACATTTCCTCCCATACAATGCCTCAAAGGGTGCCATCTTAATACTGGCTTGATAGCTGTTGTTGTAAGAAAACTCAGCTAGATGAAGATGGTCTTCCCATGATCCCTTGAACTCTATCATGCAGGCTCTAAGCATATCTTCAAGGATCTGGATAGTCCTCTCAGATTGTCCGTCTGTCTGAGGATGATATGATGTACTGAACTTCAGACGAGTTCCCAGACCCTCTTGGAGACTCTCCCAGAAATGAGATCTGAATCTGGTGTCTCTATCTGAAACAATACTGACTGGAACTCCATGTAGACGAACTATCTCTTTCATATACTTGTCTGCCAGAACCTCTGTTGTCTGACCTACCCGGAATGGTATGAAGTGAGCTGACTTGGTGAGACGATCAATGATAACCCACACAGCATTATTACCTTTGGGGCTGCGAGGTAATGCTGTGACAAAATCCATAGTGATGTGTTCCCACTTCCATTCGGGTATCGGTAAAGGATGTAGAAGTCCAGCTGACCTCTGGTGCTCTATCTTTATCTGCTGGCACACCAAGCACTTGGCAACAAACTGGGCTATCTCCCTCTTCATGGCATTCCACCAAAAGTGTTTCTTCAAGTCCTGATACATCTTGGTTCCCCCCGGGTGTATGGAATAAGCTGAACTGTGTGCTTCCTCCAAAATCTTCTGTCTGACTTCTCCTTGGGAAACACAAAGCTTGCTTCCAAAATACAAAGCACCATCTGGATGGATACAGATATCAGTCCTCAATCCAGCCTCCACCTGAGCTCGCAATATCTGTAATTTGGGGTCCTCCTTCTGAGCTTCCTTGATCTCATCAATCAATGATGACTGGATCTGTAAAGCCATGAGCTGCCCTGCCTTCTCAGTTCCTTGCACCAACATCAAATCCAATCTGATGAAATCTCGAATCAACTCCTTCTGCTGAGTGATTTGGACTAGCACCCTGTTCTCTGGCATCCTGCTCAGTGCATCTGGAACTGTATTGACCTTGCCTGGATGATATTGCAAGTCAATATCATAGTCTGCCATAAGCTCCAACCACCGCCTCTGCCTCATGTTCAACTCTTTCTGTGAAAAGATATACTTGAGGCTCTTGTGATCTGTGTATATCAGCACTTTATCTCCCAAAAGGTAGTGCCTCCAAATCTTCAAGGCAAAATCACAGCTGCCAACTCCAAGTCATGAGTTGGGTAATTCCTCTCATGAGGCTTCAGTTGCCTAGATGCATATGCGATAACATGATCATGTTGCATAAGTACACATCCCAGGCCTTTTCCCGATGCATCACTGAATATGACCATCCCTCCTCTTCCTGAGGGAGTCCTCAAGATTGGAGCTGAAATGAGCCTATGCTTCAATTGCTCAAATGCTGCGGTACACTCCTCTGTCCATATGTACCTTACTCCTTTCCGGGTGAGCTGGGTCAACGGAGCTGCAATCCTAGAGAAATCCTGGACAAAGCGTCTGTAATATCCGGCTAGTCCAAGAAAACTCTTAATCTCAGTCACCGTCCTCGGAACTGGCCAATCTTTTACTGCCTGGACTTTGCTGGGATCAACTGAAATTCCTTCTGCTGAAACCATATGTCCAAGGAAAGCTATGCTGTCCAACCAGAAATCACACTTGCTCCTCTTGGCATGAAGCTGCTCCTGCTGTAGAGTCTGCAACACAATCCTCAAGTGTTCTGCATGCTCCCTGTTGTTCTTTGAATAGATCAGGATGTCATCTATGAAAACAACAACAAACTGATCCAGATAGGGCGAGAACACTCGGTTCATCAAGTCCATGAAAACTGCAGGGGCATTAGTGACTCCGAAAGGCATCACTAGAAACTCATAGTGGCCATAACGGGTCCTGAATGCAGTCTTCAGAATATCCTCCTTCTTCACCCTTAGCTGATGGTAACCCGACTGTAAATCCAATTTAGAGAATACACGGGCTCCATGAAGCTGATCAAACAGATCATCAATCCTGGGTAAGGGATACTTGTTCTTGATGGTAACTTTGTTCAACTCCCTATAGTCAATACAAAGTCTCTTACCACCATCCTTCTTGTTTGCCAATAGCACTGGAGCTCCCCATGGTGATGTACTTGGCCGAATCAATCCCTTATCTGAATACTCCTGCAGCTGCTTCTTCAGAATTTCTAACTCCGTCGGTGCCATCCTGTACGGAGCCTTGGATATAGGAGCTGCTCCTGGAACTGTGTCAATGGAGAACTCAATCATCCTCTCCGGTGGCAGTCCTGAAATCTCAGCAAACACTTCTGGGAATTCATCCCACACCGGTACCTTCTGCTTCTGAACCTCCGAAGTAGTCATCTGAGTCTTCCCTTGGTAGACTTCACTTCTCCACTAAATTGGAACTCCGGTTGATGAGGGATTCTGAAATTAATCTTCTTCTCCCTACAATCAATAACTGCATAGTACTGACTGAGCCAGGTCATGCCTAAGATTACGTCGTACCCTTTGGTGTCTAGCACGAGCATATCTATGGCCAAAGTCTTATCACAAAGTTCTACTGGACAATCAGTACAAGCCTGAGAAGATATAACTACCCCATTCCCTGTACTTATCTCCCATTTGTGGTCTAATGATCTAACAGGTATAGAATGTAAAGCCACAAATTTATCTGAGATATAACAGTGGGATGCACCTGAATCGAAGAGAGCGAGAACAGGTAGTGAATGTACTCTGATGTTACCTGTAATCACCTCCTCAGAAGCCTCAGCCTCTGCTGCTGTCAGATTGTAAGCCTGACCTCTACCACGCCCTGCTGCAGTCCTAGCTCCTCTCTGGACTGGGCGAACAACATGCTGTGGAGGAAGGGGAAGAGCTCTCCTCATCACTGGTCCCTGGTTCCTCTGCCCAAGCGGCCCTGGCAGCATTCTCTGTCCACTGGGTCCTGGAAGTGCTGGCATAGTCTGATTGGCAATCCCCATCCTCCTGTGTGGACAAGCCTCGACAGAATGATCTCGGGAACCACACACCAAGCACAACCCATTTGCTCTACGACAGTTCTGCTGAGTGTGACCTGGTTTCTGACAATAATTGCAGATAGGACCTGATTGAGCCATCTGATAAGGAGCTGGTCTGAATGGTGGTCTTGCCAGAACCTTTGCTGCTCTGTATGGTCCTCCTCTTCCCATTGGGACAAACGGCCTCTTCATGGCCTGATTCCTCATCTGGTCTCCTTGCTTCTTCTCAAACCCACGCTCCACCTCTCGAGCGATGGTGAGAACTTCTGCATAGGTCTTCAGATGATGGGGCATTAGGAACATCTGAATGTCCATCTGTAGGCCCTGCTGAAACCTGCTTGCTCGCTTCTCCTCATCCGTCACCATGTACGGAGCAAAGCGGCTGAGTCTAAGGAATTCCGCGGCATACTCATCCACGGACTTGTTCCACTGCTGGAGTCTGATGAATTGCTCCTCCATATCTTTCTGCGCCGTAGCAGGGAAGAATCGGCTGTAGAAACTCTTGGAGAACGTGTCCCAAGTGACAGGCTTCTCCAAGCGGGCCTCCTCGGCTAACCACCAAGTTCGAGCTATGCCTTTCAGCTGAATCTTAGCAACCTCTACTTGGTTCTCCTTCGGGACACGGGCTGCATTCAGCAAATCAGTGGTGTCCGTCAGCCATTGCTCAGCATCCAATGGCTTCTCTCCTCCTGTGAAAATTGCTTGTTGCAGCCGTCGGAAATCTGAAATGTTTCCCGGTCTCTGCTCCTTCGGGGCTGCTAACTCCTGCCTGAGGAGTTCAGTCTGCTGCTGCTGGTTCTCCATCATGGCCTGAATAACTCTCAGGACATCGGCATTCTCTCCTCCTACAGGTCCATTCGGTACTTGCCCGATATTGTTACGACCCGATCGTCTCTCCATACCGAATTGGAATAGGATAACTGGAATTGGAAACAAATGGATGGAAGGAGTTTAGAACACAAGGAAATGAATCAAGGACGGAATCAAGAAGGACTTGATAACTCTGTACATTGTAGTTGGCATTCGCAAATTACTAGAATTTGCCACTTGATTGTACTTTTAGGTGTGAGAGCCTAAGCTCTGATACCAACCTGTGACGCCCCGATTCCACGGATACGGGGACGTCACTGCGACGTATATACGTAGGTCATAAATTGCCCCCACGTATATACGCTAAGCATAAAAGTACAACAAGGATCAGAGTACACGACAAAGCGTGGTATTCATACATATGCCAACACAAGAAGTACACATACAAAGTTGTCACAGGATATTATAAAGTATTACACAATACATGTGTATTACATCATAACCAAGTCCAAAAGAAATATATACGAATATGTATACAAAAAGCTCACGAGTAGAAAGAAGATCTCGTGAGTCAAAAGGTGAGTCTGGCACGAGGGAACTAGAGTTGGTCAGCCTGCTCACTGAAATAAGCCTGGTCCTCTGTGGATGGCTCCACTTCGTTCCAAGCCTCAGAATCTGAATATGCAAATCCAAGGAATCAAGACATATAATAGTAAACAACTGTAGCCAAGTGGCTAAGGGACAGGAATAAAGAAGATGGAACAGTAATAAATAGCATCGACTAACAAGTGATGAAAACATAATGAGGTAAAGCCATAATGCAATGAATGTACAAATTAAGTCTATAATTATTATTACTTGTCTTACTGTGATATCTAGCTATGTGACCCAGCGTCCCAGAACACATAGATCCATATCCTAGTAAAGCAAGTTTGTTATTGGAAACAGCGGTTGTATCGACGAACTATGTTTACAGTGGGTCCCGTACATGCCCGGGACCACGGTCCAGGGTGTTCCGTTGCTTGATGACGGAACCAGCCGCAAGGCCTAACAGGAGGGTCTTATGTATGCCCTTAGTCATGACAGTAATCAGGAATAGGGAGCAAGCACTCCCCTCGGTCCCCTGGAGGCCCTCAGGTCAGACCGGAATAATTGTACAATAAACCTAATACCACTGTAAACACGAACACATACCGATATCCGCATATTTCCCCCGTCCCATGTGTAAGTTGGTCCATTTTATAAAATAGTCGAGTGTATCATGCTTGGTGTTTAAGTGATAGCATGAAGAGATGGAGATATTTCATATTTAACAAGTCCTAAAATGAGAATATATGATAACGAGTCAAGAAGTAACAAGTCATGAGGTCCATCAAGTAACATGTCATGTAGTACAAATCATAGAGCATGAACAAGAATAGTATATCATATGTGAAGCAAGGGAAAAATCCAATTCATAAAAGAAACAACAATTTTTGCCCAAAAAACAGGTTAACGGTCGACTGCCGGTCGACTGCCGGTCGACCGGACAAAATGCGTGAGCTCCAGGTTTGGTCGGTCGACTTCCGGTCGACTGCCGGTCGACCGGAGATATAACTACCGGTCGCCTGTCGGTCGACTGCCGGTCGACCGATACAGGGCCGTGAGCTCCAGGTTTTCTACCGGTCGACTGGTTGGTGAACCGGTCGACCGCCTACTCAAAACTGTGCACGTTTGTGCACATCGGTCGACTGCCCCCCTTGGGCCGGTCGACCGAAGTTCTGAAAAAATGCTGCTGTTGGGTCAAAAATCAGATTTTTGTGGTGGTTATTTTTGATAGCTAAAAATATGATTTTGATAACTTAAGGGACATGATTTGTCAACACAAGTATACAAGGAAGATTGCAAGTCTTGGTGAGTAATTATACTCACTTCGATCGGTTGTGTGAAACTTTTACGAGTTCCGAAAGATTGTGGTCGACGATATCACCAACTAGGTCTTTGGCGATACTTCCGACGAAGAGAGATGCGATCCAAATCCAAGGGTTGTGGTAGCTTGAGAAGAAGATGAAGGCCTTGAGGTGTTCTTTGGAATTAGGGTTTGAGATGGAGGAGAAAGGTTGAAGGCTATTTTCTTGGTGAAGTGAAGAAAAGAAAAAGAATTGTAAAGGAAAAACTTATATAGGATTTGATTTTTGTAAAGGGAATGCAAATAAAGAAATTGAGAGGGGTTTTTGTGTAAAAAGAGGGGTGAGGTGTCTCCCTTGGCCAATGGTGGCCGGCCATGGAGAGAGAGAGAGAAAGAGGGCATTAATGAGGAAGAGTGTGGAATTTGAGATATTTGTTGTAAAATTTGAATTGTTGGAATTTTTGGAAATTGGAAAATCCTTTGACTTAGAGATGAAGGAAAGGAAAATAGAGAAAGGAAAAAGGAAAAAGAAATGAAATGAGAAGATATTTTCTTGGTCTCCAAAAATGAAAATATCAGAAACACAAATTCTCGAGTTAAAGTCGAGTATGCGGGAAAACATTTCGGAAAATACCGAAATCGTCCGAAATTCAAGTATCTCGGAACGACTCGTAATTTTCACCAAAAATCAATAATATTATATGAAGACTCATAGTGAAATCCGTTTGAAGAAATACTGTATAGTTTTAAAGCTAAAAATCCCGGAATCAGTTACCTACCGACTCCGAAAGAATTTTCATAAAATCATAAAATGCTCAGAAAAAGAATGTAGGTAGAAAATATGATTCTAAGAGATAATGCCTAAAGGACTTTCTAGAAATTCCTAACTGTTTGTGAAATAAAAATACTGGAATCAGTCTTCTGCCGACTCCGGTGGGATATCCATAAATTCGTAAAATCTTCAGAAAAAGTATTTAAGTAAGGAATATTATTCTAAGCAGAAATGTCTAAAGAATCTTCTAGAATTTCTAAACAGTTTGTAAGATAAAAATTCGGGAATCGATCAGCAGCACTGGTCGACACCGGTTTGAAGAAATTCATTTAAATTCTAGAAAATTCCAGAAATTCTCATAAAATCTAATATTTTAGAAAATGATATTTGAAATTAAAATCGGTCAAATACGGGAAGTAAATCGAAAAATACGATCGAAAAGCTGAATACGCAACTAAGTACGTATTCGGAAACGGGGTATTACAATTTCTTCCTCCGAAATATGTGAGAATTTGCTCAGATCTGGAAGCGCGGGTTCATCGCCCAAATTGACTTCATCGCCCGAATAATATTCAACCTCTCCGAACGATGAAGACGATAGTTCAACACAAGAGGCCTCGGCAATCGAGACCTTGCCACCGAGTACCCCGGTAGTAGGGCTGGGGTCGACTACCCGCGAGCTGGGCATTAATACACTAGGAGACCCAGGCTGTTGTGCCTCATCTCTCTCGCTTGAGCTGAAGAAGACCCTGGCTGAGTTGAGACCCCTGGAATCTCAACATCATCCCTTCCCGCCAGGTCAACCTCGAGTTGCTCAGCCTCATCAGTCGCAGTGGGTTCATCAGCAAGCTCCCCTTCTTCTAAAATCACGGGGCCCCTGCTACGCAATCCACGAGGACGAACAAGGGGGGTTTCGTCTTCCTCCTCCTCTTCCTCTCTCTGCTCCTCAACACCGGAAGGGACGGCCTCGGACATGGAAACTACAGCCGCCGAGTCTCTCCTTGCCTTCTTCGGGGTAGGCTCAACTGTGGAAGTAGAGCCATGGGGACGTTTAGGCACCGCCCATCGACGCCTTCTAGCAGGCTGCTCCTTAGGTGCTGCTGCTCTCGGCTCCACCCCTGTCTCCCCTCTGGCCTCTTTCTTAGTTGCCTGGTATTCATCGATGCTCGCATGCACTTGTTGGACGCCAATTTGTCTTCATAAGACGCATTAATGCCCTTGATACATGAGTAATTTATTAAATAATCAGGCATCTTGCTAGCCTGAAAATACCAAGTGCAGAAACCGAGGCTCGCGTAGCAGTTAGGAGTCTTGTCAGGCAAGCGGAAAATGGCCTTTGTCCCTCCAGCCACACTGTAATACCAGGCCCGAGCACCTTCAAATAGATTCCCACAGAAGGAGAGTTTGGCGTTGGGGTTGCCGACATACAGTTGATCATGACCGAATTGTCGGGCAAAACGATTCGGCATATAGGGCTCGATTGTACATGAGTTCCCTTGCCGAAAGAGCAGATACCCGGGCTGAATGTTGATAAGCCACCAGAAGACTCCCGATGGCAACCTCGTGAAGTCGTCCGGACCTGCGAGGTCAGCAAATTTATCCCCATAAGATGCACCGGTAATCTCGGGGAAGCAGCGGTCGAGATGATAATTCGAAATGTTCAGAATACATTTCCGAACGTAGAACATATAGTAGTGGGACCAGCTCGAGCTCTCCAGCCGCTGCACAAAAGGGACAAACCCCTCGGATTGAGACACCGGCGTCATCAGTGAGGGGCAGTGCATAATGTACCAAGCCATTAGATACGTATAGGGAAGCTTGAAATCACCTAGAGGGGGGTGAATAGGTGATAGTGCTAATCTAGAAACTAAATGCGCTAAATGTGGAAGCTTAAAAACTAATTTGCAACACGCTTAGTACAACACACAAGTGTAGCCGAATTCCCCGTGAAGGGCTCTGGACTAACTCCTCTTGATTCCCTTAGATATGGGTTGAGGTGCTATATGAAGCTCTTGTGGTTAAGTACAAGTGAGGCACACAAAACAATCCAAGCATATAAGGATAAGCAATATGAATCAAATGCAAGGACAACACAAGCATACAAGATATGAATGAATGATGCTATGCACAACACAAATAAGAGAGAGAGTTTAGAGATAATAGATCAAATGCAAACACAAAGATATGTTTCCAGGTTTGAGCCCTAGCTCTACGTCCCCGCCTTCACCGAGAAGGATTTCTAATCCACTAAAGGAGTACCGAACTCCTCTCTCAACCTTACAATGCCACCGAGGTAATACAACCACAATCCACCTCTACCGAAGAGGGATAAGGCCCGTAGCCAATACAATCACAATCACCTCTACCGAAGAGGGATCCAAACAATACCACTCCGATCAACCTCTACCAAAGAGGGATACACAAATACAAGGAGGGTTTACAACTCTTGGTGGTATCTTTCAACCACAAACAATCTCTTTTCCACAAAATAAAGATCCTAAAAGAATAGGATAGGTGATAGCTCAAGTGTGGAAAACTAGGTGTTTGAAAAATAAAAACTCAAAGAAATAATCTAGAAAAAACTCTTGAAGATAATGGAAATGAAGAACAAACACAAATCTCCCAAAATTCTATTTCTTTGATTTTTCCAAAAACCTAAAACAAATAAGATTGGAAGTTTAAAGCCCAAAAAGACTTTTGAAATCTTTTAAAACACTTCAGAAAGCTGGGAATTTTTCTTGTCAAAAGTCTTGTCAAAGTCCCCAAAGAGATGGGGTATTTATAGCCCCAACAGAAAACTAGCCGTTAGGCTGATCTGGCAGCCTGACAGGCCTGCGGTCGACCGGCCCGGTCGACCGCCAACGGTCAAAAATATGACTGTTGGGCAAACCCGGTCGACCGCCCAGATACAGAGAGCAGACTCTCTGTTCCGGTCGACCGTCCCGGTCGACCGCCCAGATACAGAGAGCAGAGCTCTCTGGTCCGGTCGACCGGCCGGTCGACCGGCCCTGTGTCTGCCAGACGTGCACAAAGCTGTGCACGTCGGTCGACCGCAATGGTCGACCGGCCCATGGTGCGGTCGACCGTGCGGTCGACCGACCTGGCCTGTCAGCCACAGTCTGGGTCAGAAACTGGTAAAATAATTTATAAAAAATTCTTTTATCTTTTCTAAAACTTCCATAAAACTTGTTTTAACATTTTATATTGAATTACAAACTTGTGATAAAACTATCAAGACAAATATCATCATTTGAGTTCTTTTTATGTCTTGCAAATTTTATCAAAAACCAAAACCGGTATTCTACCAAACATGTATTTTTCAATAGGAAATCTGATTTTTCCTAAACTTTATTGAAATACAAAAACATGATATTTAAACACATTGAAGCATGATGTATATGAACATAAGTCCAATATACATAAAACATATATATATCAAGTTTTTGACTTTAAATCCATAAAACATATTTTGTTAAAAATACCAACATAAAACCGTGTGTATTTTGTGCACTTGAGCATATCAACTATTCTAAGCTTTACAATTTGGATCTAAACACAAAACTAAACTATGAATACCTAAGTCTTCTTGACGATCTTCATCTTCAAGTCGACTCGGTCCAAACACCGTGATCCAACGAGCATGGCTATGAATGATCTTGACGCTCGGGCTCGGGAATCACCAAGTGAAGGCTTCCAAACTCCTCTTTTTGAAGCAATCACCAACTAATATCTTGTTTAATGATCTGTAACTAAAATCACAAGATTATTAGTAAACATAACTACATGAGTTAATCATCATCAAAACTAGAGAGGAAGGCCTCCGGGCCAACAATCTCCCCCTTTGATGATGACAAAACTCATGGAGTTATATATGCATGGATTAAAGTTAAGCTTCAAAGAAGCTCCCCCTTAACTCATGCATAAACAAATAAACATGAATATTCAATGCATGCTAATCAAGAAACATGCATGGACATGCATAAACATAAAAGGCTCTAGATATCAATGAAATTTTCCAATGAAATTTTCAAAAACAAATAAACATGCTCTAGATACCAATTAAACTTAATATATGCAAAACCATAAATATGCATATATAAAACTCTTAAACTCAAAATCTTTCTCCCCCTTTTTGTCAATCATCAACAAAGGGGTAAAAACCAAAACAATAAATAAAATGTCAATGAGGGGTAAAAATCTTTCTCCCCCTTTTTGTCAATCTTCCCCTATTTGTCTAAAACAAAAACAAAGTCAATAAGGGGTGACTTTAAATATGATATCAATTAAAAATATGTCAATGAAATGCCTCTTGATACAATTTAAAAAATGAAAACAACATCTTGATACCAATTGAAATAATTATCATTTTAAACATATGATATCAATTGAAATTAAACATTACAAATTTTGAATTTCTAAACATAAATCTTAATACCAATTGAAATTATTATTCTTTATCATAAAGCAAGGGAGTGGAATACTAAATACCAATTGAAAGATAAAATACGAGATTTTCTCCCCCTTTATGAAATACCAATAAAAACTATGCGTAGGCTCGAATTAAGATACCAATTGAAAGCTAAATCAATTGAAACAAGGTTGAAGCTTAAGCCTTAGCATAAACAAGTATATATGTATGGAATATTAGATACCAATCGAAATTGATACTATTGGAATTGAAAAAACATACATACATACAAACATATATGAGTATACAAGAAAGGTCAAAATTGATACCAATTGAAAGAATTCAATGATACCAATTGAAACAACAATAATATCAAATGTATACATCATATAACCTATCCTCCCAATCATGGTTCAAGTTTTTAAATGATTTTCATTGTAAAGCATACATGAACATGATCGCCCATCCATCCGCCCGTGGAAGGTAGGGGTTTTCAAAAATAGGTTTTGAAAATATAGTTTGTTTGAAAATCTCTACCAAGATGAAGAATACGAACTAGTTAAATGAACAACTTGTAAACTAGTATGAAATCCTTCAAGTAAGGAATAAAACAAATTATTTTTCATAAAACATGAAATCCACATGATAACAAACACTCAAGTCAATTAAGCATAATTATGACTCATGAAAACAAAACATGAGTAAACAATAAGTGTGAGTGTATAAATACAAAGTGAAGATCATATAATCATGAAAATATTCAATTAAGCTCAATTATTCCTCAAAACAAGAAAATCATCAAAACTTATTTAATCTTCAAGGTATATGTATGTCTTATACAAACTAAAATATACATACAATCCAAACACAAAGAGTCCACAAAGATATATGCATGAAGGCACGTGGCTCAAAAGGATGTATATGTATAACAATAATTTGGATAAAATGGACATATACATGAAGTTAAACATAAACACAAAAACATGAAACATGAATAACTAAATTTTCATTAAAACAATTTTCATTCGAGGTATATGTATGAGTTGTCAACACAAGAAGTATACATACATATCCCTAAATACAATTTGAGTCCATATATATAGATTTGCATGAAAAGCAAATGACTCAAGGGGTATACATGTATATCTTAAAGTTTGGCAAAATAAACATATACATGAAATGAAAACTCATAAAACAAATCCAAAAATAGGAATACAAGTTTAAAATTTATGAATCATCAAAACTAGACTATACTAGCACATCTAATGGGAGCAAATAAGCATTCAAGCACAAACATATATAGATTTATTTGTGACCCATTATATGCACAAGTATATACCTAGTTTTAATAAAAACTAACATTTAAACATATATTCAAATCATGAAGCATAAAACAAGATAAAAATCAACATGATAAACATAAACATGATTATTATGGAAATCCACATGTTATTAAACTTATGATAAACATGATAGCTAAACAAATGGTGAGAACACAAAAATAATAGTCCATATTAAACATGGGTGACTCAAAGGCTATACATGCATGTCAATGGTCTAATAAACATGGTATTTACATGATAATCACTAAACAATAACACATGCTATAAACTATAATTATGAAAGCATGTAAATAATAAATGGGAGTAAGAGACCGTTACCAAAACCTAGAAGGCAACTTTCCTTGTCTCCAAAATACAGTGGTCCTCTCCACCAAACATCCCTTGAAAGTGATGCATCCAAATAGTTTCCTTTAAGCTCGGAACGCATCCACTCCAAGGTACGGCAACTCTCACGTCATGTGAGGGCCCACACCTACATCAAACATAAGAGGGGTGGTCTTTGGTACCCATAATCTTTTGGGTCCATGGGGGTTAGTCCCTTCTCTAACCAAATAAGATTCTTTGCTAAATTTGAAGTATGTAATCTATCATAACAAAATTTAGCAAGGTGGCCCTTACATCCACAATGTGTACAAGTGTACACATGAGCATACATGTGATGAGTGTGTTCGTGAGGAGCATGTGTATGCCGTGGAGGGTGTGCATGAAAAGATGGAACTTGTTTCTTTCGAAACAAAGTTTCCAAACGTGTATGACCCACTACACATTGGCTCAAAGTGGAGCCCAAACAATCAACACTCTCCTTAAGCATGGATATATCATTGTTAATCAAAGAAGAAGTGTGGCATGCAATAGGTGTTCTAGGTGAAACATGGCAAACATGAGAAACAATATCATTTTTCAAAGATTTATCTTTATTTAAACAAATTTCTAATTCTTTAGAAATGAAATCAATTTCTCTTTTTAAAGAATCATTTTCTTTTAAAACAAATTCAACTTTAGAAGACAAAACATCATTATTTTTCAAAATAACATGGCAATCATTTTTAGATTTTAAAAACTCATTTTCTTTAAGTGCAAGTTCTAATTGAGATCTCAATGAATCCCTTTCATTATAGATCTCAACCTTCTCTTGCAAAACATTGTTAAGTCTAGAATGCAAACTTTTATTTTTTTTATTAAGGCCTAGATTTTTCTTTTTCAAAATGTTATATTTTTCAATTAATTTTCACAAACAATTGAAAGTTCTTCATTCAAAGCATGTGCATCAACAAATTCATCATATAAAGAACTAGAATCAAAACTATCTAGTTGAGTTTCCGATTGTACCTCAAGGGAGTCATTCCATTGGATCATGTGGCATTGAGACTCGGATTCTCCACTAGACTCCTCCGGTTGGATTTGCAATTGAAGCTTGGAGGTGGTGGTGGTTGTCAACATATTCCACACTGTAAATACGGAATCAAAATTAGAAGCAAGCATAAGATATTCTTTAGGAAGTGTGCTTCTAATGGCCTCAAGGGCTTGTGCATTGGCCCCTATATGCTTGCTATCACTAAGATAGGATTCCTTGGTAATGGCAAGGTGAACCTTATAACCTAGGGCTTGTAGGTAAACAGACATCTTAGCCTTCCAAACAACAATGTTGGAAGGGTCAAACATAGGTGGGGTCATGAAGTCCATGGTATAAACTATATGTGTGCAAGCAAACAAATGTGCAAATGCAAATGATAGATTAGCAAACAAAGGATCTCACTCCTAGGATGTTAAGCCTAAGTATCAGGAGCGTAGGCTGTGATACCAATTAAAATCACCTAGAGGGGGGGTGAATAGGTAATAGTGCTAATGTAGAAACTAAATGCGCTAAATGCGGAAGCTTAAAAACTAATTTGCAACACACTTAGAGTGTAGCCGAATTCCCCGTAAAGGGCTCTGGACTAACTCCTCTTGATTCCCCTAGATATGGGTTGAGGTGCTATATGAAGCTCTTGTGGTTAAGTACAAGTGAGGCACACACAAGCAATCCAAGCATATAAGGATAAGTAATATGAATCAAATGCAAGGACAACACAAGCATACAAGATATGAATGAATGATGCTATGCACAACACAAATAAGAGAGAGAGTTTAGAGATAATGGATCAAACGCAAATACAAAGATATGTTTCGAGGTTCGAGCCCCTAGCTCTACGTCCCCGCCTTCACCGAGAAGGATTTCTAATCCACTAAAGGAGTACCGAACTCCTCTCTTAACCTTACAATGCCACCGAGGCAATACAACCACAATCCACCTCTACCGAAGAGGGATAAGGCCCGTAACCAAAACAATCACAATCACCTCTACCGAAGAGGGATCCAAACAATACCACTCCGATCAACCTCTACCAAAGAGGGATACACAAATACAAGGAGGGTTTACAACTCTTGGTGGTATCTTTCAACCACAAACAATCTCTTTTCCACAAAATAAAGATCCTAATAGAATAGGATAGGTGTAGCTCAAGTGTGAAAAACTAGGTGTTTGAAAATAAAAACTCAAAGAAATAATCTAGGGAAAACTCTTGAAGATAATGGAAATGAAGAACAAACACAAATCTCCCAAAATTCTATTTCCTTTGATTTTTCTAAAAACCTAAAACAAATAAGATTGAAAGTTAAAGCCCAAAAACACTTTTGAAATCTTTTAAAAACACTTCAGAAAGCTGGGAATTTTTCTTGTCAAAAGTCTTGTCAAAGTCCCCAAAGAGATGGGGTATTTATAGCCCCAACAGAAAACTAGCCGTTAGACTGATCTGGCAGCCTGACAGGCCTGCGGTCGACCAGCCCGATCGACAGCCAACGGTCAAAAATATGACCGTTGGGCAAACCCGATCGATCGCCCGGTCGACCGCCCAGATACAGAGAGCAGACTCTCTGTTCCGGTCGACCGTCCCGGTCGACCGCCCAGATACAGAGAGCAGAGCTCTCTGGTCCGGTCGACCGGCCCTGTGTCTGCCAGACGTGCACAAAGCTGTGCACGTCGGTCGACCGCAACGGTCGACCGTGCGGTCGACCGACCTGGCCTGTCAGCCACAGTCTGGGTCAGAAACTGGGTAAAATAATTTATAAAAAATTCTTTTATCTTTTCTAAAACTTCTATAAAACTTGTTTTAACATTTTATATTGAATTACAAACTTGTGATAAAACTATCAAGACAAATATCAATCATTTGAGTTCTTTTTATGTCTTGCAAATTTTATCAAAAACCAAAACCGGTATTTTACCAAACATGTATTTTTCAATAGGAAATCTGATTTTTCCTAAACTTTATTGAAATACAAAAACATGATATTTAAACACATTGAAGCATGATGTATATGAACATAAGTCCAATATACATAAAACATATATATATTAAGTTTTTGACTTTAAATCCATAAAACATGTTTTGTTAAAAATACCAAAACATAAACCGTGTGTGTTTTGTGCACTTGAGCATATCAATTATTCTAAGCTTTACAATTTGGATCTAAACACAAAACTAAACTATGGATACCTAAGTCTTCTTGACGATCTTCATCTTCAAGTCGACTCGGTCCAAACACCGTGATCCAACGAGCATGGCTATGAATGATCTTGACGCTCGGGCTCGGGAATCACCAAGTGAAGGCTTCCAAACTCCTCTTTTTGAAGCAATCACCAACTAATATCTTGTTTAATGATCTGTAACTAAAATCACAAGATTATTAGTAAACATAACTACATGAGTTAATCATCATCAAAACTAGAGAGGAAGGCCTCCGGGCCAACAAAGCTCAATCCGGGGTTGGGAGTCTTTACTCTCGGCCTCCCCTCCGAGTCAACCTCCGGTCTACCTTCTGAGTCGACGATGGCTCCACTTTGCACAGGCTCTGAGCCAGGGCCTGTAATCCACTTTGGATTCCAGCCACCATTGCTGGAAGGAGAGTGATGGACCTACCATAAGCCAACAGGACCGCCGGATACACTACGTCGGCAACAATCACTTCATGCAGCAGTGTCGGCACTACACAGCGCTTCAACCACAGCATGAGAAAGCCTGCCAGTAGCGCCAGGTCAGAAATGGGGACCCGGGCTTGGTGATGAAAACTTTCAAAAATCGTATCAGGTTTGAAAGTGTCTTCATTCGACTCTGTGGTATAAGAACTCACAGAGGCATCAATCCTCTCGGCGATTTCTTCGTCGGAGCTGGGAGCTAGAATGGTCACTGAGTGATCTTTCTCAGTTATACCATTAAACAAGTAGCTCGCCCAAGACATCTGCTTAACTCCCCTAGTCCTCTAGGAGGTTATTTGACCGCAGATGTGGAAGTGACACAACACTTCCCAATAAGTCTCATATATCTGAGGGCACTCTTTCCTCAAGAGATGAAACTCCTCAGAAGTTGGAACGTATTCTTCATAAGGGGCGTCTCCCATAACCAGCCCCGAAACTTCACATAGTTCATGCAGGGCGAGCCCCATTTCTCCGACCGGGGTGAAGAATGTCCCCGTCAAAGGGTTGTAGTGCTCCAGGATCCCATAAAAATTGTGAGAACTTTGCGGGATGCCATACTGCACAGCCCTGACCGCATGACGCAAACCCACTTGTTCCAACAGAGCTCCGAGTTCGGTAAGGACAAAGCCCACCATCTTGCCCCACCAGGACTTGTCGGAAGAATGAACCCACCCGAGCGGGCGAAATCAACTAGAAAATCACCCCTTACCTTCATGAATTGATTAATGAAGGTAGTACTGAGCCGAGGGGTTTCCCTTACTGGGTATTCAGACCTGAGTAATTCAGGAAATAAACCAAAAATTTCCTTCCCGTGTCCGCCAGAGTGTACAGTTTTGGTGCCTAGTATGCCGAGAGAGACACCGGGGACAGATCGGGTAAGCTCCCATTCCATTACACGGTGGACAGACATGTGCTGGAGATAGATAAGGGATACATTCTCTCCATATTGGGAAGAAAGAATTTCCTATTCCCTATCTGGCGAAGCCACTTGTAATCGCCGTCATGCAAGATGCTACCATCCTCGCCAATGTTGTCCCCAAAGAAGAAGACGGGTTTCTTTAATGGAGTACGTGAATCCGTCTCAAATTCTCCGTCGGTCATAATTTCCCGGAAGGTCCTCATGTCGACCTTAGAGATCCTCTCCCGTCGCTCCTTCACTTGTCAGTAGTCACAGGAGCAGTCTTTTGCAACACGAAGGTTAGATTGCGGTCGCACCACCTACTTGCCCGAAGTGGCACTTTTTGGAGAGAGGATTGGAGAAATATCTCACTGCAAAAGAAAATAATACTTGATCAGAAATCTGAAAGAAAATGATTAAGTGTTTACAACTCGAACGCAGAAATAAACCCAGACGCGGAGATCATCAAAATCTGCGTCCAGATCCAATGATCGCAAAGGTAGTATGGAGCCCGCGTTTTAAAAATCCAAGACTTATGAAAAAATTCTAAGTATTGGACTCAGACGCAAGGTTCATGAGGACCAGCATCTGATTTCACAAGACGCAAGAGTCATAAGAAATCTGCGTCTGAATCTTTCACACTTAAAAATATTCTAAGTGTTGAATCCAAAACGCAAGGTTCATTGGGGCCCTGTGTTCAACAAGCAGACGCAGATTCGAGCAGATAAAAGAAATAGAGGTCATCAAACCTGCGCCCTGTTGATCGACTCAAAAAAAACTGCGCCTGACGATTAAACACGGGCTTAAGCCCGCGTTAGCGGTTCATATTCAAAAGGATTTTAAGAGTTAAAAGAACTCTATAAACCCCTTTAATGGTGGAAATCAAGTCCGATGGCTTTTTTTTACCTGAAATAGGGATTTCCTGCATGGAGGAACCGCCCATTTGAGTCTCAGGAATGATGGCCTTTGAAGACGAAGCAGTATGCTTAGCCTTTGTGCCATTGTGATCGAGGATTCGATGTTAGATGAAGGAAACGAGGAGAACAAAGAAAGCTTCTTTCTTAAACCCTAACAGATACAAATGAAGAAGAAGGAGAGTCTAATGATGACTCTTGAAGGACTGTTGCCTTTTATAGACACAGTGATTCGTAAAGATACGCGGCGCTTAGCTCGACGCCTAATCACCGCCTGACGCGTGAATAGCGCATTAAATGCAGTGTGAAGTTCGCACGCCAAAAAGAAGATGTCCCCTCAATTCTACAGGACACGTGGCAACATACTCATGGCACGGATTCGCATCCAACAGTCGCGTCTTCGTCTCTAAAGACGCGTCCCTTCGATGGACGCATCTTTTCAACACGGCCAGAGTTGCGTCCGAAAAGCCGCGTCTTCATTCCAAAAGACGCGTCCCTCCGAAGATCGCATCTTTTCAACCCGGCCAAAGTCGCGTCTCTACCTCATGGAGTAACAGTCGCGTTGTCATCCCAAAAGATGCACCCCTATAGAAGGCGCATCTTTAAAGCAGTATTACCCCTGCGTCCACAGAACTGGCGTTCAGTCCTTATTTCTGCAATTCAGTTCAACAGTACACTGGCACAAGCAGACGACTGTTCACCCCTGGTTTAAAGTACACCAATGACAAACTCAAAGCATCGGGGAGGTTTAGACTGTGTATCTAGATACTCAACACGATCAATTTGGTGGCTTCAAAGAGTTCCACAGTACACTCACGAAGGCCATACTCCAAATAAGATCAAGCCCGGAGCATTTTAGTCCAATCATGAGAAGGGTGAATTCAGCTAGAATCCAAAGTATTTCGAAATCCGTCCTACCCAACTGCGAAATGTCAAAAACTTTGGAGGGGGTTCTGTAGGCTGTCTAAAGTTCATTAAGACAAGTCGTCAAAAGCAGAGTCCCAAACTCCAGACGCAGGGCTAATCTCAACAGCTCTGCAGCACTAAGGCGCGAGGGTCGAAACCCGCGTCTCAGCCAGCACTGTAGCACCAAGGCGCGAGGATCGAAACCCGCGTCTCAGCTAGCACTACAGCACCCAGGCGCGAGGGTCGAAACCCGCGTCTCAATAGCACTACAGCACCCAGGCGCGAGGGTCGAAACCCGCGTCTCAGCCAGCACTGCAGCACCAAGGCGCGAAGGTCGAAACCCGCGTCTCAGCCAGCACTGCAGCACCAAGGCGCGAGGGTCGAAACCCGCGTCTCAGTTATAACTGCCCTTGTTATGAGGTCAATCACTGCCCACATAACGGGGAAGTTAACCCCCATTATGGAGTGTTTTTAGGGGGCACGTTCGCCCCTGAAACCTCTATAAATAGCCCCGTTGCTATGGAGAAGGGGTCGGTCAATTAGATCAGAGAATTCGAGGAGAAGAACTTGACTTGTGAGCTTCCACAGAAAAGGAAAGAGAGTCCAACTCTTCAAATAACTTGCTGCGTACAAGTTAATCTTTGCCTATAATCTCTTTGAGATTTCTGGTCGACAGAGCTGTGTTACTCCATCTGCCATTCAAAGAGAAGATCCCCAAAAGTTCTTGACGTTCACCGGTCAATGGAAAACAAGATTCACTTTTCACCGCCACCGGAAGAACCCAGCATTAAACAAAAGGAAGATTCAAGACTCAACATCTTCCCTCTCTTGTAAGAGGATTATTGATCCGTTGTAACATTCTTTACTATTAAATAAAGAATTTACGTTCCGAACTTCAAATTTTCTCGCGTCAAACAACTGTCATCATTTTGATTTTGATTAAAATCGGTCGACTGAGCAGTCGACCGAAAGCCAACAGTCGGATTTTTTTTAAATAGGGTCGGTCGACCGACACACTGCCAGAATGGCAGTAACAGCCAGATTTCAAAATCTATATTTTAAACATATTTTTAAAACGCGAGTTTTTGAATTCTGAGGGTCAAATTCTTCTCTTCGTGATCTGATAAATTATTCTAAATGTTTTTTTTTACAACCTATATAAAGGGTTATTGGGATTGAATTTATACAATAACAAATTCTCTTGAAGATCAAGTTTTTGCTTTCAAAGTGAAAAAGTTTTCAAATTTTATTTTGTGCTTTCAATTCAAAAGTTTTTAATTAAGTTTTCTGCTCTTGTGTTCTCTCTATTTTGATTTCTACTCTCACATACATCCTTAAACTTCAAATCTACTTTTTACTCTATAGGGATTTGTAATAGAGTGTTGTGATCTCTTGACCACCAAGAGCATGTAATCTCAGTTGGCTTTGTGCTACCTCTAATGAAAAGGATTGAGTTAGGGAGTTGTGTACTCCGAGTGGTTGTAATTTCTTATTGTAAGGTACTCTCGAGAAAGATCCGTTAATGGACAGTGAAATCCTTCATAGTGGTGAAGACGGGGACGTAGAGCAGTGGCTCGAACCTCGAAAAAATATTTCTTGTTTACGATTGCCTTATTGTTTCTATTTCATTTACTTGTTTATTATTCATTCATTTATTGATTATTACTCATCTCAATAAGAAAGCAATTTAGTACCTCAACTCTTATCTAGAGGAATCGCGAGGAGAAGTTCAAAGCCCTTCACGGGGAATACGACTTCAATTCTTATTTTGAGTGATCGATTTTCATCATATATTATAAATTGTTTAGAATTTGCATTTAATTAGCTTATACCTTGTAACGCCCCGATCCGGCGGGTACAGAGACGTTACTGCGACGTATATACGCAGGTCAGAAATACCCTCACGTATATGCGCTAAGCAAAAGTACAGGCAAGAATCAGAGTACGGAAGCACGTGGTGCATTATACATTCCAACACCTGAGTACAGTTATAAAGTTATCACAGGAAGTGATCCAATATTATAATAATATTACATCACCAATATGGCGCAAATACGAGAATACAAGGAGATGTACAAGTATGAACAGTACAAAGAGAGGCTCGGAGTCATAGCAAAAGGACTCTAGAGCCGAACAAGGGGGCCTGAAAGGATGGGGCTCTGGACGGTCTGCTGGAGATTCACGCTACCGCTGCGCCACTCTGATCAGCAACTGGGAGAATCCACACGCTCCAGGCTCCAAGACCTGGACATGAGGATCCAGAGGAGTCAGAACAACCCGGCGAGTGGTAATGCGAAAGCCAGATGGCGAGTATGGATAAGCACATGTGTATCGATAAATCTGGATCATAAACATGAAAACCGTGTCGTAGGCACAAGCATGCAAGAGCAAGTAGATATACAGCAATTGATATCAAGTAGGAAAGACTCATAGTATGATTAGATAAGAGCAGGAGACTAATGTAATAGAACACGGTTGATGAAGCAGGAAGTAAGCAGGCATAGTATAATAATCATAAAACCAGAAATCCGAAGTACATCCCGGCGATCCAGAACGTTCCATACTGGTGCTCGGAAACAGCCGCAAGGCGTACAGGAGGGTCTTATAGAATGCCCTTATCAAGATGGTACCAAGAAGGAGGGAGCCAGCACTCCCCTCGTAGCCTGGAGGCCCACAGGTCAGACTGAAAGTTTTAGTTGCACAACATACCTAGTACCACTGTAAACACGAACATGTATTGATAGCCGCAAGTTTCCCTCGACCTGATGCAAGTTGTTCCATTTTATAATTTATTATGTAGTTATCAATTTACGGGAATAACGGGTGCAAGACATGATCAGGAGTTCAGGAGTACATGAGTACTGTAGATTCAGGTCAATGTATATGTATAATACAGGGTAACAAGTATAGTATTCCCGTAAATGTGATAGTCACAGGTCAAGTATTAATGTGTCAGGAGGCAAGTGATAAGTCATGTCATAATAAGGAGCAAGTTCCAAGTAGAAGCATGTCGGGTGTCAGGTTGTATATGACTTGAAGGTGATATCAGGCAGGTGACAAGGGACATCATAGTATATGTTAGCGCATCAAGTGAAAGCATGCCAATCGTTACGAGAAAATAGTACGACATACAAGACTGGTACAAATACCAAAAAACCATGCAGTTTCAGGAAAAAATAGTATAAGCAAGATTTCAAACTCTTCACAACCATAAATGGAAGAATCAATAAACTGGTAGACATGTAATTCAGTAGGCAAGCAAACATCCATGCAGAGCTATGCGGAGCTGGAGCGAAACTAATGTACAACACAAAATGCTATCACGCTCGGTGAGGTTACCGCTCGCAGCGTAGTTAGGCACACGTGTCGCAGTAAGCGTAGGAACGCCATACTACCGCTCACGGGAAAGCCATGCTCACGGGGTAACTACGCTAGAACGGAGGAAGCGGTAAAGTATTGACGCTAGGTCCGCCTACCAGGCGTAGCATAGAGAAAGTCCAAAGGACTTCAAACCTCAAAGGTTGTACCCAGTGGTTAGGGTACCTGCAGAGAAGGTGTTAGTTCCAGATATAAATACATAAGACAATCAAGTCAATCCAATGAAGCGGGAAAGTCAAGAGAAAAGCGAGAATACTCGCCTAAGTCTTCAGAAAACATAGTGAAATCCCCGATCTCCAGAATCTAGGAAATCAACGCGTCAACGCGTTAAAGAGAAAGTGATAGAGAGAGGAGAAAACAAAGAGAGAGAAAGAAAATGAGAGAGAGGAGAGAGAAAGAGAGAACTAGAGAGAGAAGTCCATGGAGAGAGAGTGTACAGGGAGAGAGAGTATGTACAGGGGGACGCGGGTTTGAGAGTGAGACGCGGGGGTCGCAGACGCGAGAGTCGCGTCGCGTAGATGCCACAAACGCGAGGTTCGAGACCCGCGTTTAAGTTATAACACGAGAAGAACGCGGACGCGGGCATGAGTTCCGCGTCGCGTTGACACGAGAAGGACACAGACGCGAGCATGAGCTCCGCGTTACGTCGATACAAGAACGCGAAGGTCGCGTTATACAAATGTCAAGAACGCGAAGATTCACGTTAAGGAATTGCCTAGACGCGGGGTGAACTCCGCGTTTAGTAATTAACAAAGAGAAAGAGAGAGACAGGGAGATGAGAAAATGAAAGACGCATGGATGGGGGAGAGAGGGACGCAGGTTTTGGAAGACGCAAGGATGAAAATAAAGGAAAGAAAAGAAAGAAAGAAAGAAGGAAGGAAAATGAAGAAAGAAGGAAAGAAAGAAGGAAAGGAAAGAAAGAAGGGGAAGGGAGGATGGCCGGCCATAGCCGGCGGTCACCGGCGGCGGCTGGAGTTGGCCGGAGAAGGCGGCCAAGGCTCCAAGCCCAAGTCATCAAGTGAGGTGCAAGTGTAGTTCATTTGGAAAATTTAGAGTTTTGGAAATGGTATTTCGGAGAGCGGCGAGTAGGTCCATTGGAAAGAGCACTCCGAGGAGAGGAAGATGGCGTGGTTCGTGGTGGTCAAAGTGGTGTAGGTGGTGGTGAAAATAATGGTGAAGTTGGTGGTGAGAATGGGTTGTTTGGTGGAAAGAGATGAAGAAGAAGGTGATGGAGATGGTGTTGTTATTGTTGGAATGGTGGAGGAGATGGAGGAGAAAAAGGTGGAGGAGTTGGTGGTGGAGAAAGGTGGAGATGGTGGGTGGAAAGGATGGGAGTGTGGCCGGCCAAAGGAGGCCACCATGGCTGTGCTCGTTGGCTGCTGGCTGGAAAAGTAAGGAGGAAAGAAAAATAATGAAAGAGAGAGAAGGGAGGAGGAATATATAAAGGGGTGGTTTGATTATTACCAATTTGCCATCCTTTCAAAACAAAAGAGACGCACAAATGAGACTTGCGTCTCCATTAAATGGCTGCGTCCCCATTCAATTAAGCTTCACGTCTGGCAATTGCCTAGACGCGAGGATGAAACTCGCGTTTTGGAAAAAACGCGAATGCTGCGTTTAACAGAAAGGACAAAAGTCAGTTTTGACTTGAAGGACGTAACATTAAATGCAGTATGGAGAGGATCTCTGCATTAAATGTTGAATCCAAGTTTGATGAAACTCGCGTCTAGCGAGGAGAGAGAAAAATGGAAAAAAAGAGAAAAGTAAAATATCTGGATAAAATTCCGGTATCTGGGAAAACACCGAAAACTCCGGAAAAATCCAAAAAATTAAGTAGCTTGGAAAGCTTCTCAAAAATTCTCAAAAATAATAAATATTATTTAAATATTTTTGGTGAAATCGGTTTTTAGAAATCAATCTCATTTGTAAAATAAAAATTCTGAAGTCAATCATTGACACTGGTCTACACCGGGTCGGCCGGATTTTGATAAAATCTGAAAAATCTCAGAAAATGCCTGAAAGGAGAAAATATAATTTTAGAAAAAATATGAAAGCGGAATCCAGAAATTTGATTCCAATTGTAAACTAAAATTCCTGAAATCAACCAGTGATACTGGGCGACACCAAATCCATGGGAATTTTGATAAATTTAGAAAATTCTCAGAAAAAGTATTTAGATAGAAAATGTGATTTAAGAAGTTACACGAAAGCCATTTTTAGAATTTCAACTCCATTTGTAAATTAAAAATCCGAGATTCGAGCAGCGGTATCGGTCGACCCCGGTTTTGAAGATTTACAATTTAATTCAGGAAAATTCCAGAAAATCATGAAAAATCTATAATATTGGAAAACTATATTTAAAACTGAAACTGGTCAAATCAGAATAGCAGAAATACCAAATCGAGCTATACTCTAGGATCGAGCTCCCGGTTCAGACTAGGGCTGACTCCGAATTCACGAATCCGAATCCATGACAAAACGTTCATATAAATAACTCATATTACAAAATAAATACAGGAAGTAAATTAAAAAATACGATCAGAAAATACGAATACGCAACTAAGTACGTATTCTGGGAGCAGGGTGTTACATACCTATTAACCCCCACCCCACCCAAAAAAAGTTTTTTCAGTATCTTGTGTATATGCATATGTGTTGATGATAGTTGATATCACCCCCCCCCCCCCCCAACACCACACACACACCCCCCCCCCCCCAACGCCCCCCCCCCCCCCCCCCACCCCCCCCCCCCCCCCCCCCCAACACAACACACACACACTCCACCACCACCTCCTCCATCATCACACACACCCACACCCACACCCACACCAGACACACCACCACACTCAGCACCCTCATGCACACACACCCCACATGCATATACACACACACATATACACACAAAATCAAACTCTTATTTCTAATCTTATACTTACTTTATTAAAAAATTAAGAAACTTTTAAACTAATTCGAATATAACTATGATTCTAAAATTAAATTTTAAAAACTTCAAACAATCTAAATCAACACAAAATTTGACTTTCCTATTTTTATGAGTATTTGAATTACAATTTTCAACACTTCTTGTTTTGCGTGTAGAATACTTGAACTTACAAATTTGTTTTAGTCCGTGTATGTTCAATTTTTCATGTCTATATATTGTTCCATTGCCAAAGCTTCTGACCCTGTTATTATAGGGACAATTGCAAAGTACCTTCACAAACAAAGCAATGGATATGATCAACAAAATGCACCAAAAGAGACACTGCTCAAAATTGTGTGTTCTTTTGAATCTGCTAACAGTAGATCAACAAAATGCACCAAAATGAAATATTTTTTAGTATTCTAAAGTTTCCTATCTTGCTACAAGTAGATCATCCAAAATTGAAAAATGAAAAGGAAAAAGAGTTAACCAAATAAAGCACAATAAGAACGACCACAACAAAAAGAAAGAGATACCTTTCTTGGCCTTGATGGCGGCGCGGAGAGAGAAAGAGAGAGACGACGGTCAAGATCTACGAACGACGGTGAGGACTTGAGAGGGCACGAGAGAGAGACGTCTAGTGTAGATAGGTCAGAGGTGGCGAGAGAGAGATCGAGAGAGACTTAGGGTTAGATTGAGATGAAAAATTGATGAGAAATTCAATGAGATTCTACGGCGGTTCTTACAAGAACCGCCATAAAACATATATTTCACGACAGTTATCTTAACAAACCTTCATGAAAGATTTAACCTCAAATTCATCAAATTTCGAAATTGTCACCGCCTTTTAAAATTTTACGACGGTTCTTACAGAACTGTCGTAAGACATATATTCCACGGCGGTTATTTTACCAACCGCCGTGAAAGATCAAAAGGTTAAATTGTGTTCTTTCATCAAATTTCAAAATTGTCACCAACTCTGATGCACATCAGTTGCGACTCAAGCTGCCGTGAAATGAGCGACGTGGAAGCCCATTTCTGTTGTAGACTTATTTTCAGATTGTAATGAGCTTCACATACGTTGCTTTCTGTTTTTGTGATGTACGTAGTTTGTCTCGTCTATGTGCAAATTCCCTTTCTGCGTCAAATAATATACCACCATCATAAACTTTCATCTATGCTTACTTGTATACAGAGAACCACAATGAACTTCTCTGAAGCCTTTTGAAGAACTTCAATATGATCCTTCCACTTTGTTCTTAGGTCAACAGAGATCACAGGCATCAAGAGCCCCATGCTAGAGATAGCAAATATGAATAGTATGCTTGCTTCCCTTCTCTATAGATGGGCGACAAAACTTGGATTTGTTGGAGGGCTACAATCATCAACTTGCTATAATGCAAACAATGGGTCATCTTCATTAGAGAGATATTTTGATGAGCATTGCATGGCAGAGATAGTGACACCAGAACCACTCCACATATGCTAGATTCTATGTTTTATTAAGCTCTTTGATGTCCCAGTGAATTTCTTTCTGAA